>BQNB010023787.1:0-61429 GCA_026074375.1 Tanacetum coccineum | reverse complement strand
TACTTGGGTCAAATTTCTGAGATCAAAGGATAAAGCTCCTGACGCTATCATCAAATGCATCAAAAATATTCAAGTTCGTTTGAATGAAACAGTCTGTAATGTTCGAACATATAATGGAACTGAATTTGTCAATCAGACCCTTCGTAAATTTTATGAAAATGTCGGCATCTCACATCAAACATCGGTTGCTCGCACTCCTCAATAGAACGGCGTTGTCAAAAGATGAAACCGAACTCTTATAGAAGCTGCTCGTACAATGTTGATATTTTCAAAAGCTCCATTATTTATATGGGCCAAAGCAATCAATACAGCTTGTTATACCCAAAACTGTTCCCTGATCCATCTCCGATACAACAAAACTCCATATGAGCTGATGCACGACAGAAAGCCAGATTTATCATTTATTCATGTCTTTGGTTCACTCTGTTATCCGACCAATGACAGTGAGGATTTGGGTAAACTAAATGCAAAGGCCAATATTGGTATTTTTGTTGGTTACGCGCCCGCAAAGAAAGCTTTCAGAATCTATAACCGAAGAACCAGGAAAATTATGGAAAAAATTCATGTAACGTTCGATGAGCTGACAACAATGGCTTCTGAACAATTCAGTTCAAGACCCGAGCTTCTATCTATGACTCCTACAACATCCAGTTTAGGACTCGTATAAAACCCTGTTTCTCAACAACCTTGTATCCCACAATCCAGAAATGATTGGGATCGTTTGTTCCAACCTATGTTTGATGAATACTTCAATCCTCTACAAAGTGTTGTTTCTCCAGTTTTAGTCGCTGCTGCACCAATAGCTGTTGATATAGCCAATTAACCTGTGTCTACGTCAATTGACCAAGATGCACCATCAACAAGTATCCCATCAACACAAGAACAAGAAACATCTCCAAGTATTTCTTAAGGTGTTAAAGAATCACCAAAAACACCACATTTTTATGATGATCCACTTCATGAATCTCTTCATGAAGACTTGACTTCTCAAGGATCATCATCTAATGTGAGACCATCCCACACTCCATTTGAACTTCTTGGTAGATAGACTAAGGATCATCCAATAGCAAATGTGATCGGCAATCCTTTTTGCTCTGTCTTTACGAGAAAGCAACTCCAAACTGACGCCATGTGGTGTTATTTTGAAGCCTTCCTAACTTCTGTAGAACCAAAGAACTTCAAACAAGCAATGACCGAACCATCATGGATCGATGCAATGCAAGAAGAAATTCATGAGTTTCAAAGACTAGAAGTTTGGGAATTGGTGCCGTGTCCAGATAAAGTGTTTTTGATCAAACTAAAGTGGATTTATAAGGTCAAGACGGATGAATTTGGCCGGGTACTACAGAATAAGGCTAGACTAGTTGCTCAAGGATTCAGGCAAGAAAAGGGAATCGATTTCGAGGAATCATTTGCACCGGTTGCTAGAATAGAGCCATCCATATCTTCGTAGCCAATGCCGCTCATAAGAATATGACGATCTACCAAATGAACGTCAAAACGGCTTTTTTATGGCCGCGCTCAAAGAAGAGGTCTACGTTTCTCAACTAAAAGGATTTTTTGATCAAGACAACCCATCGCAAGTGATACAAGCTTAAAAAAGGCTCTCTACGATCTCTACAAGCACCCGTGCATGGTACGGACATGCGCCAAGCTTTTTATCTCACAAATTTCTCCAAAGGTACAGTGATCAACACTCTTTACATGGCAAGTCTGGGGAACGACTTATTACTGGTACAAATTATGTGACGATTAATAATATTTTCATCCATAATATTGTCATGTGGAATGAGTTTGCTAATTCAGATGACACTAAGTTCACAGAGTTCAATGATGGTCAGATGTCATTCGTTTTATGGATTTCAAAATTTCTCAAAGTCCTAGAGGCATCTTTATAAACCAATCTAAATATGCTTCTGAAATTGTTAAAAAATATGGTTTGCTTACTATTGATTCTGTCGACACACCCTTAGTAGAAAAAAGTAAACTGGATGAAGATCTACAGGGGAAACAAGTTGATGCTACACTTTACCGTGGCATGATTGGATCCCTTATGTATCTTACATCCAGTAGACCTGACCTTATCCATGCAGTCTGCTTATGTGCTCGGTATCAGGCAAAGCCTACCGAAAACACTGGTATAAAAAGTGGTATTGGTCACTCCAAAAATGTGTGACGATATGTATTTAGTCACACACGTTTTTTTTTGTCACTAAAGGTCGCGCCAACGTAGGTCTCCATGATGACCTCATTATTGCGTTCGTAGCTATTTTTCATTGAAAAATATTGACCCAAACCTGATATGTGTGAAAAATTAGGCATAAGTTTTGTTGGATTAATCAGTATTAGTGACCGTAAATACTTTATAGTCACACGAATGGTTTTTGAGTGTAACTATTGTTCGTCCTTTGGCACCATAAATAGATTATATTATGTGAACATTTGAGATGATTTATTCAAGAAATGTGTATTTTATCGTGACTCTTTCCCGTCTTGTGGCCAATGATTATTAATAATTGTTGACATTTTGATTAATTTAGTCACACAACGGGTGTTGTTTTTTTAGGAGACTAGTCACATATAATTTTAAAAAAGTGGCGCCAAAGTGGTTAATTAAGTGTGACCATAGGCTTTTAAAAATAAGTAAATGTGTCTTTTTATGTGACTATTGTTATCCAATGGTCACATGAAATTGTTATGTTTGTGTGGACTTTGGTAATTTTAAGTCACTTTAAGCTGCTTTTTTGGGATTTAGTCACATACAAGTTAACCAAAAGTGTTAATAAGTGTGACCATATGTTGTTTAAAATCAAGTAAATGTGTATTTTATGTGACTATTGTTCATCCAATGGTCACATGAATTGTATGTTTGTGTGGCCTTTGGTAATATTTAGTCACACAAAGCATGCTTTTTTGGGATTTAGTCACATACAAGATAACCAAAAAGTGGCCAAAAGTGTTAATAAGTGTGACCATATGTTGTTTAAAGTCAAGTGAATGTGTATTTTGTGTGACTATTCTTCATCCAATGGTCACATGAATTTTTAGTTTGTGTGGCATTTTGTAATATTTAGTCACACATCAAATTAAACAAAGAGTGACCAATAATGTTGTATGCCGTGACCTATTATGGTGGAGTGCATCTTTAGTCACATATAAAAAATCAATAATTTATGTCTTTATATATTTTTATATATATATATATATATATATATATATATATATATATATAACAGATCAATTAAAAACAAAAAGCAATTTCAAATTGAATAAAACTCGAATGTATTATATCTGGAAACCAACTTATTCCAATTTTAATGTCGATAACATAATAAATTCTCAGCTAACACAATCTAATGAACATTTCTATGTAGTTGCTAAAGGAATAGTTTTTGCTTGTTTCTGTTAAAAAATAGTGTGTAGTTGCTACATGTCTTCTTCTGTCAAGCGGTAGCTCGTTCATCCTCACCATACATCACGATCACATCACCATGCCTACACCACAAACAATGTACTTACACATCATGTAAACCTTAAAAATAACATCGATAGGTACTGCAATAGCACAAACTTCTTTAACAACACTAATATACTCGAACAGTATTAACATACATATATATAAGCAGTATTAACAAAGAACGAATAGCAGTATTAACCAGCAGCACTAATATATAAGCAACATTAATTTCCCTTAATCCCAATAGCAGTATTAACAAAGAACCAGCAGTATTAACAAAGAACCAGCAGCACTAATATATAAGCAGCATTAATTTCCTTTAATCCCAATAGCAGTATTAACAAAGAACCAACAGTATTAACAAAGAACCAGCAGGGCTACATTATTAACTCGAACAGTATTAGCAGCATTAATTTCCCTTAATCTCAATGGCTAAGTCAATCCAGCTAGCTAAGTCAATCAAAGCCATGGATTTTCATGGTTACCTGCCTGTGTAAACTACACTAGCTAGCTTAAAGGCCTCACCCACAGGTTGTAAGTGTTATAGTTTGACCGATACTAAAGAAGGATGACATTTTGTGAGTATTAAATTTCATATGTAATTCCTCGTCATCACTGAAGTCAGTCAATCTCATCATCGCAGGTCGAATGGACTTCGCTCATGAATTGAAAGTTTGGTACACCAAGAGATTCATAAATTTTATCTTAGTACACTATAAACCGATTACAAATATTGCCAGTTTGTTCTCGGTTAAATACATAAATATGTGAGACTAAACAAACCTGTGCAGCCAATCTCTGAAGCCTCAGGCTATCAGCTTCATCGCCATCCTATGCATCATCTCCCATGTCATTGTCAGATCCATCATCTTCACCATCATCTGTTTCCAGACCATCATCCATGCCATCGTCATCTTTAGGCTCTTCCTTTGCAGCTTCTAAGCAAATAAACACACCATTATAAGATGGCATAGAAACATACATTATACCTGTAATAATGATGGAAGCAAGAAAACATGGCATGCATAGTTATCAATATTACATTCCAGAATAATACCTGCTACTTGATCCTTGTAGGCAACAAGCAGTTCAAGGGTTGCTTTAAAAACACGTTACAAGGCCTCACCTGGCAACTGATCCGAAGGAAGTGTAAGCAGAGATGTCAAACCCAAACAGCACACTTTCTTGTCATGTTTCCTAAAAAACACGAGACATCAAGTTAGGTGGCAAAATGGGCTGGGTTGATTTACAGGTCAAAACATGTCAGGTCGATATGAACCATATGAACACTAAAAGCAGATGGAAAAACACCCAGATTTTGAAAGAATTAAAACAACAACCCAAGAAAGAATCATTGTTCCATCATTTTAGAAATATGTCTAACCTTTGTTCGCGGAATTCATGAGCCTCATTTTTGGGAACATGTGACCTATATTGAAGAATGGTATTCTGAGCTGCTATAAGTTTTGCTTGTGGTAACGAGTCCCCTCTACAAACGCACTAACCAAAAGGGTTGAGGATAATCCTTTAACCGTTGAAGACCAACCTGAATAGCACATGCAACACAGTTTTAGTTTGAAATTCAGAATGTACAGAATAAGCTTATTTATTCAATCAAATAATTTAAACTACCCGTTTAAGTGAACATAATAATCTGTGCAATATGAATACTACTGTAGTAAACTATATATAATGGAATAACACCTTTATAGTACTTTCATCCTTGGCCCAGCTTCTCTCAAGAAAAAGATACTCAGAGAACCACATAGACCAACCAATGACCTGCATATTTTAAACTTCAAGCTAGGTTATAGAATAAAAGCATACCAGAATAATCAATCATAAAATAAAAAATATTAAAGAAAAATCCAAAGAAAAAACTTTTAAATTTGCCAATTGCAAACAGCTAGTAGTTGGTTAATGTACCAATATCATTTATTTATTCACCCAAATGATCTATTTACACTAAATCTAAATAAAGAAACTTGATGTTTTAGTAACATGGTGGTGAAGTAGACGGACATTAGATCCAGTGCAGCAATATAATAAAAAGGAATATACTCCTCACTCAGTTGAAACACAAAAACCAGAGCTTAAAGTCTATAGCAAGAGACCCAAACATGTAGAAAATGTAGGTTCGAGTAAAAAAGCCAAGATTGTAGAATCTAAGAGTGCTAACAACTCGGAACCCAATCATTCTTGGGGATCCAATGCTACATATATTCTATCATCTTATTCTCTTATCAATGATAGGTTGTCCATATTGTTCTTTGGTATATGGACTCCGAATGTTCTAAACATATGACACGGAACCGCTCTAAGCTCATGAACTTCGTCAGTAAATTTCTGGGAACAGTTAGATTCGGGAATGACCAAATTACAAAGATTATGGGGTATGGTGACTATCAACTGGGAAATGTAATTATCTCAAGGGTATACTATGTTGAGGGTCTTGGACATGACTTGTTTTCTATTTGATAATTTTGCGACACGGATCTTGAAGTTTCTTTTTGAAAAAACACTTGCTTTATTTGAAATTTAGAAGGTGTTAATCTACTTTCAGGACCCAGAGGCACAAACTTGTACACAATTTCTCATGATGACATGCTAAAGACTTCTCTGATCTGTCTTCTATCAAAAGCGTCAAATACTAAGAGCTGGTTATGGCACCGTCGGTTATCGCATCTCAACTTCAGTACTCTTAACAAGCTAGATAAAGATGGTCTTGCATGAGGCATTCTAAAGCTTAAATTTCAGAAATATCACGTGTGTTCAGCATGTGCATTAGGAATAAGCAAGAAATCCTCTTATCAACCCAAAGCTGAAGACACTAATCAAGAGAAACTATATCTTCTGCATATGGATTTGTGTGGCCTGATGCGTGTGGAGAGCATTAACGGGAAAAAGTATATCTTGGTGATTGTTGACGATTACTCACGATTTACTTGGGTTAAATTTCTGATCATCAAATGCATCAAAAATATTCAAGTTCGTTTAAATGCAACAGTCCGTAATGTTCGAACATATAATGGAACTGAATTTGTCAATCAGATCTTTCATGAATTTTATGAAAATGTAGGCATCTCACATCAAACATCGGTTGCTTGCACTCCTCAACAGAACGACGTTGCCAAAAGACGAAACCAGAATCTTATAGAAGCTGCTCGTACAATGTTGATATTTTCAAAAGCTCCATTATTTACGTGGGCCGAAGCAATCAATACAGCTTGTTATACCCAAAACTGTTCCATGATCCATCTCCGATACAACAAAACCCCATATGAGCTGATGCACGACAGAAAGCCAGATTTATCATTTATTCATGTCTTTGGTTCACTCTGTTATCCGACCAATGACAATGAGGATTTGGGTAAACTAAATGCAAAGGCCGATATTGGTATTTTTGTTGGTTACGCGCCCGCAAAGAAAGCTTTCAGAATCTATAACTGAAGAACTGGGAAAATTATGGAAACAATTCATGTAATGTTCGATGAGCTGGCAACAATGGCTTCTGAACAACTCAGTTCAGGACTCGGGCTTCTATCTATGACTCCTACAACATCCAGTTTAGGACTCATACCAAACCCAGTTTCTCAACAACCTTGTATCCCACCATCCAAAAATGATTGGGATTGTTTGTTCCAACCTATGTTTGATAAATACTTTAATCCTCCACAAAGTGTTGTTTCTCCAGTTTCAGTCGCTGCTGCACCAAGAGCTGTTTATATAGCCGATTCACCTGTGTCTACGTAAATTGACCAAGATGCACCATCAACAAGTATCCCATCAACACAAGAACAAGAAAAATCTCCAAGTATTTCTTAAGGTGTTAAAGAATCACTAAAAATACCATATTTTTATGATGATCCACTTCGTGAATCTCTTCATGAAGACTTGACTTCTCAAGGATCGTCATCTAATGTGAGACCATCCCACACTCCATTTGAACTTCTTGGTAGATAGACTAAGGATCATCCAATAGCAAATGTGATCGAAGATCCTTCTCGCTCTGTCTCCACCAGAAAGCAACTTCAGACTGACGCCATGTGGTGTTATTTCGATCCCTTCCTAACTTCTGTTGAGCCTAAGAATTTCAAACAAGATATCCTTGAACCTTCATGGATTGATGCTATGCAAGAAGAGATTCATGAATTTGAAAGACTAGAAGTTTGAGAATTGGTGTCGTGTCCAGATAAAGTCATGTTGATCAAACTAAAGTGGATTTACAAGGTCAAGACAGACGAATTTGGCGGAGTACTCTAGAACAAGGCTAGATTAGTTTCTCAAGGATTCAGGCAAGAGGAGGAAATCAAGTTTGAGGAATCATTTGCACCGGTTGCAAGAATAGAGGCCATCCGTATCTTCGTAGTAAATGCTGCCAACAAGAATATGACGATCTTCCAAAAGGACGTCAAAATGGCTTTCTTAAATGGCGAGCTCAAAGAAGAGGTCTATGTCTCTCAATAAGAAGGATTTGTTGATCAAGACAACCCATCGCATGTGTACAAGCTTAAAAAGGCTCTTTACGGTCTCAAACAAGCACTACGTGCATGGTACGACATGCTGTCAAGTTTCCTCATTTTACAACATTTCTCCAAAGGTGTAGTCAATCCAACACTCTTCACAAGAAAAGCAGAAAACGACTTATTACTGGTACACATTTATGTTAACGATATAATATTTCCATCCACTAATACTGCTATATGTAATGAGTTTGCTAATCTGATGACCACTAAGTTCAAGATGTTGATGATGGGACAAATGTCATTCTTTTTAGGATTACAAATTTCTCAGAGTCCTAGAGGCATGTTCCTAAACCAATCAAAATATGCTTCTGAAATTATTAAAAAATATGGTTTGCTAACTAGTGGTTCTGTAGACATACCTATGGTGGAAAGAATAAACTAGATGCGATCTACAGGGGACACCATTTGATGCTACACTTTACCGTGGCATGATTGGATCCCTCATGTATCTGACATCCAGTAGACCTGACCTTATTTATGCAGTCTGCTTATGTGCTCGGTATCAGGCAAAGCCTACTGAAAAGCACCTACATGTGGTTAAACGGATCTTTAGATACCTAAAGGGAACCATTAACATGGGTCTCTAATACTCGAAGGATACCGATATGTCTCTAACATCATATTCAGACGCAGATCACGCGGGGTGTCAGGACACTAGACGTAGTACATCAGGAAGCGCTCAATTCTTAGGTGACAAACTTGTTAGCTGGTCTTCCAAGAAGCAAAAGAGCACTGCAATCTCGAGTAAAGAGGCTGAATATATTGCCTTATATGGGTGTTGTGCTTAAATCCTATGGATGCGTTCATAGCTAACAGATTATGGCTTTCAATTCAATAAGATTCCTCTGTACTGCGACAACAAAAGTGCGATTGCTCTATGCCGTAACAATGTTCAACACTCTAGATCTAAGCACATCGATGTATGCTACCATTTTATAAAGGAGCAAGTGGAGAATGGAATAGTGAAACTATACTTTGTCTGGACCGAATATCAACTGGCAAACATCTTCACCAAACCTTTGCCAAGAGAAAGATTCAACTTCTTGATCGAAAAGCTTGGTATATGAAGCATGTCTCCAGAAATGCTAAAACGTCTGGCAGAGAAAGAGGATGAGTAATGGTGGTAACTCGTGGTATATCCTGTGTATTATATGTATATAAGAAAACATAAAAACACAAAAAGATTTTTCATTTTATAAATTTCTTTTCAAAAAGAAAATAAAAAAATAGAAAAATATAAAAATATGTATCTCTGGCATGTCTTCTGAAATTCAATAACATTTACGGCCTTAGAAATGTCATTTAATAATGATACGTGGCTGTAAATGAAGTTCGAACAGAAGTTCAAAAAGATTTCAAAACATGTCAAATGGCTTGCTATTATTTCAGATAGCAACCCGGTCATCAACTTAAAGGCAAGTATTTCATCAAAAAGAAAACTTGACCTCTCAATGGGAATTAATTTTCTCGGGCATGGTCTACCTTATGACCATGCAAAGGCTTGTGTTTACTTTGCAACATAACCCGTGCTTCCTTTATACAAATTAATGTACGTGTCAGTGCATTTCTTTGTCAAAATAAGAGAAATCTTATTTTTTTATGGTGTTGATTTTCAAAATAATCTATAATCATATTTTGGTTTCATCAGAAAATCATTTTCTAAGACAATTAGAACCATCAAATAACGACTACAACTCTTTAAATAGAAAACAGGTCATTATTTGAGGGGAAGAAATTGTCAAATTATCTTCTTCAAAAATGTTAGCCTCAATTTATTGAGTCGAACAAGGAAGTTCAGTCACTCTACGATGGAGCTTCGGTCTTTAATTAGTTAATGTTGTAATAGGATAATATCGGGAATCGGGCTCGATAGTGAATCTAATATTGTATATGTTTCGGGTTTAATCCCAAGCAAAACCCGAGCCCGGGTCCTAGTTAAATATCCCGCGCGTCATTTAACGCGACGGGGTATATAAACTCTTTTCTATTTAGAAAAGAGTTAGTTGTAAAAGTTGTTTCATATCTAAAATTCCATTTCTCTTTTCTCTCTCATTTCTCTCTCCTCTTTCTCTCTCTAAACAACTCAATCTTTCTTTCTCATTTCTAGTTCGATTTCGTGTTTGATTCTATGAAGTGAAGTGTTACGGGATCCTACAATTGGCATCAGAGCAAAGGGTGGATTTGTGATTGATTTGTGTGGTAAAACTAGCTCAAATTCGTGGCTTATATTGTGACAAAAATACCCACGGCTCAAATTTTTTTTTGGGTCTAATGGTTTGTTAATCTTGATCTTCACTTGTTCTACACATCAAAAGGTAAGAGTGCTTCAAATTTCGTGTGTTAAACAAGCTCCTAGCTCGAATTTTAAGCTTTAAAAGGTTAGTGTTCTTCGTGGAGAGTTGCCTATTTTTGGACGATCCACAAAGATATACATGTTATTGTGTGTTAAATCTTCTTAGAGACGATTAGTATTGCATATTCATAGCTTATTTCGTGGTAAAAGGCTTATTTGGTTGAATATTGCTTAATTCGTCCTTGTGTTCTTGGTGGAGAGTTGCTTAAATAATAATATCTCTTGCCGGCGGTTTGACTAGCTAGGGGACAAGATCCACGATTTAAGGAAATAGTCAACGGCGGTTTGTTGACCAAAACAGCGAGTTGACCAAAACAGCGAGTTGACCAAAACAGCGAGTTGACCAAAACAGCGAGTTGACTAAAACAGCGAGTTGCTAAAACAGCGAGTTGCTAAAAACAGCGAGTTGCTAAAAACAGCGAGTTGCTAAAAACAGCGAGTTGCTAACGGCGAGTTGCTAACGGCGAGTTGCTAACGGCGAGTTGCTAACGGCGAGTTGCTAACGGCGAGTTGCTAAACGGCGAGTTATCAAACAGCGAGTTACTAATTGGCAGCGGTTTACTAAGAATTTTTTGTGTGAAGAAAAGGGTTTCAGTAAAACAGCCATAACTTTTGATCCGTAAGTCCGTTTCAGGCCCGTGACCTCTCAAATCGAAGAGAAAAACGAGACGGATCACAACTGTAACATCATCCTTTTAGCTGGTTAAATGATTTTTCAAGCCCCAAACATCTCAGGTTACCTATGATTTTTTGACATATTTTTTCATTTTTTGGAATTTGTGTTAGACTTGTGTTTTGTTCTAGCCTCACGCCCAGTGCTGTATTTTTTAGGCCCGTTTCAAGTTTGGTCAGCCTATTAACAAACAACTTTTTAACCCTAGCCAGAAAATTATCTGTTTTTAGACAATTAAATCATTGGCCGCTGATTCCGATTCAAATCATTCACGGTTTTCTATTGATTTTGTAAAATCCCGTTAATTCTTTTTATAGGTCTTAAATATCAGACTGTAAACCCGTGAATTACCTGCAATACAAAGACACAGCAACTTCAATCACATCATATCCACTTAAGATCCAACAAAATCTTTCACACTTCATATTTCATAACTATTCATTCATCATGTCTACTCCAGTTAACACATCCTCAACAGATAGCCAAATGCACAACAATATCATGGCAGCTGGTTCAAAAGATCGTCCACCGATGCTTGGACCAGGAAGATATTCTCAGTGGCATTCGCGTTTTCTACGATACCTTGACACTAAATCGAATGGTGAATATCTGAGGAAGTGCATCTTTGAAGGTCCATATATGCCTACAAACGTACTCATTGCAGCAGTTGAAGCAGCAGAGAACATTCTACCAGTAGCTGCACATGAAGAAGCTGAGACAATACACAACATGACAACAGAGAACAAACTTTACTTTCAAGCTGAAAAGGAGATGTGGACCGCCATTGAAAGGCTACAACAAGGGGAATCGTTGAACGTACAAGATGTAAAGACCAATCTATTTTGGGAATTTGGGAAGTTTACTTCTCGAGATGGAGAATCCATGGAGTCTTATTACTCCCGGTTTTATAAACTGATGAATGAGTTGACAAGGAACAACTTGCAAGTTTCACCAATGCAAGTGAATGTTCAATTTCTTCAACAACTTCAACCAGAATGGTCAAGATTTGTGACGGTTGTCAAGCAGAGACAGGAAATAGACACGGTCTCATATCACAAGCTGTTTGACGTTCTGAAGCAGTTTCAAAACGAAGTTAATGATATCCGTTCTGAGAGATTAGCCAGAAGTGCAAATCCATTAGCACTTCTTGCGGCTGCTCAACCATATTCAGATAACTACTATCAGGCACCAAAACCTCAAAGATCGAATGCACCATCATACATGCAATCTTCTTCCACACGACCAAGTGCAACTACCAGACACAAAGGCAAAGAGATCGCCAAACCAGTTACTCCTCAATCTGAGTAAGTTTCTAAGGAAGACAGTGATCCAGAATAAGCTCGGAGGGATAAGGATATGCAAAAGAACTTGGCACTCCTTGCTAAGTATTTCAAGAAGCTGTACAAACCTACCAACAACAACCTTCGAACTTCTTCAAACTCCAGGAACAAGACTGAAGATACCACACCAAGGTATAACAACGACAATCAGTCAGGGCAGTTTGGGAATCAAAGGACGATGACAGTCAGGGCAGTCAGGGCTCTGATACCAATTGTCGAAACCCGATCTACACTTTCACTTCATATTCCGAAACACGGATCGAACCAAGAACTAGAAAAGAGATAATGGTTTAGAGAGAGAAAGAAGAGAGAGAGGTGAGAGAAAAAGAGAAGATATTTTTAGAAATAATGAGAGAGATTAGATAGATATTTTTCCAAGTGAAAAATATCTATATATATATACCCCTACACATTTAATGTGACGCGCGGGATATTTAACTAGGACTCGGGCTCGGGTTTTGCTTGGGATTAAACCCGAAACATATACAATATTAGTTTAACTATCGAGCCCGATTCCCGATAATATTCTATTACAACATTAACTAATTAATTGACCGAGACTTAAATACATAATGAACGAACTTCATGTTCGACTCAATATTTTGAGGCTAACACTTTCTGTAAACAAAAGTGCTTGCTGGGAGACAACCCGAAATGTATTTTCAATTTTTATCGAGTCTGTCTTCCCAGACTGTCTATACGGCGTATCCAAACACCATGGATACGGCGTATTTACTATCTGGATGTTATCCAGTCTTTATTTTCAGCACAGTCTATACGACGCATTCATTAAATGAATACAACGTATACAGGTTTCAATACGACGTATCCTGGGGAATGGATACGGTGTATCGACTTCCTATATAATCTTTAGGTGTTTACTTTGAGTCTGACCAATGAATACACAGAGATAGAAATTGCATTTGTTTTCTGAGAATTTACACAGGACCTCAAGAAAAGAAAATCGATAAATGTTGGTGGAGAATTTATAAATCTGGAAATCCTGAAGTGTTGGAGTCTTAAAACCCCAAGACGGTTGTTCAACACGAGTTCTTGCTTAATAAAGCTACATGGAGAATCACTACCGAGCGAATATCAGGGGAGTTTCTCATTCTAAATCTTTTTAATTCCCGTATTTAATGTTTTATTCATACAACGAGGGCGTTGTATATTTCAAGTGGGGGATGGAATTAGAATGTTTACTTGTCCTAAATTTTCACACAAAAACACTAAAATGCTTAAATTATGCTCAAATTTAAAAAAATTTCAAGCATACTTTTTTGAAAATTACATGTTACATAACCTGCACATAATAACACTTGATAGATATTGTAAGAATTTAACCTTTTCATTTCCAAATTTTTACCCAAATTCTACAAAATATGAGTGTGCCGGTGATGTAGTGGACTTTGAACTTGACTTGGTATATCACTCGAGACCACAACAATGAGTATTATGGATTTAATTGGAGTAACATGTTTAAATTGGTAAATTTTTAGGATTACACCCAAAAAGCCTTTCCATATTGTTTATTAACTAACTATACCAGTTAGTTAACCTCCTGTTTAAACCTTTTTCACTCTCGCCTTTAGAGTAAAGATCCACTAGAACAACCCGTAGAGCCAATCCTTTAGGAACTTACACCCACTAAATTTGTTTCGTTATACCCTTACACCTTAACCTACCATGTTAGATTAAGTTTAATTTATAGTTGCTAGTTGCTTTAAGTATAGAGTTTGTATTTCCCCGAGTCTTGTGTCATTTTTTATCTTTGGTGCGGTTGGAAATTTGCACATTGCAAATGGGAATGTATATTAGTAGTCAAAGCTCATGTGATTTTACTGACGTCGCAATTAATGGTGGATTCGAAGAATGAAGAACTACCGAAGGAACTATCCGGAATTATTATGATCGTGAAGACGATGAAACTACACCGAGATTTGAAGTATAGAAAAAAATTGCAACAAAAAAGAGAAGGAAAAGTTTGAAGATAATCTTTTCAGCAAGAACCAAAGGAATTACACGAATGATCGATTATTCGTTGATACACAAAAAAATCAACGATGTAGAGTATTGTACAAAGTGGAGGATATCACCACTTGCCTTGTTGAGTATGTAAAGTAATTGGGATGATTGGGAAGTTGATCGTTACAGGGACGCCAACTTAGGTTGTTATTTTTGATCGATGATCAAGACGTTGTAAATAGTTGTGTCTTTGTCATGGTAACGGTCAGGAAATAAGTGTCTAGCAACTTGTATATTAGTCTTAATCTATTTGCTTCAATTTTTATTTAACACCAATTTACTTCCCTCTCACCTAATGATTAGCCGCTGGTTTTACTCGAACTAGGATGTTATCGAGCGTGTGTGTCTATCCCGTGGATTCGGGTGTATATGCATGTCTCAGCTGCATCGTTGGTTTACGACTTTTGGTGAAAGTTAGAAGGTTCCTACCCTATATAACTCTACTAGTTATAGTAATCAATCGTAAGCCTTTCCATACAAAAACCCATATTTACCTTTATAAACTTGTTACTCCTTGGCTTTAGTGGTGGAGATGTGTATCCTTGCCAAGCTTATGATAGAATACTCGTCACGACCGAGCAATTAAGCAAATTAGTTACATGTTACCACATAGATTAGTTGAGTGATTTAAGTGTTTTCATCTTCCTATTTCGTTAGGTGTTTGGTTGTGTACTTGTAAACGATCGAATGAATGCTTTAACGGAAAACATCCTTATTGATACATTTTTATAAAATTTCTAAAGACTACTTGAGGACAAGTAGGATTCAAGTGGGGGGATATTTGATGACATCAAATAACGTACATTTTATAGAATCATTTATCCCATGTAATTATCCCATATTGTATAATTATTGCAAGGAATTGTTACTTAATCATTTATATTTGAGAATTGCAGTAATTATGGAGTACTTTGTGAAGCTATGCTAAAAGGCACGCATTCTGGAGCTTAAATGAAGAGTTCAAGAAAGTCTACTAAACTGACAGCCAATACGCCATATTATTCTAGACCTATATAACGTATCAAAGACTTGACGAGCTAAAAGACCATTGCCTGACTTTGAAGAATACACCGTATCTACAACAACGATACGCCGTATATAATACTTTGGTCAACGATAAAGAATGAACTAGTTTTTACCTCAATATATTGTATCCATCAAGAAGATACGGCGTATCTGTGCCTGCACTTCACCAGATACCACAAAGGATTCAAGTCCAATACGCCGTATCCAGGAACTTCAATACGCCGTATCAAAGGATTATTATACACAAAGATTATGGAAGATATCAAACGTGGTCCTTACTCCAAGAAAGCCCAATACGTCGTATCCCACATCGCCTGATACGGCGTATCGAACCGACTTCCAGACCATATATATAGACGACCCAAAACTCAGTTTTAGGTATGCAAGTAAATCCCTAAACCACCAAGTCGACCAAAAGATGATTAGAAGAGCCTAGAAGGTCAGAAAAGAGCCTCAAGATCATAGGAAAACTCTTGTAATCTTTGTACAACCGAATACGCGTTCGATCGAGGTTTCTTTACTTTAATCGTTCATATATCAAACCGTGTGTATTTTTACAATGACTATCGGCTGATACCTTTAGGAATCAGCCATATTTATGAAGATCTAATGTTTGGATTGTTTATCTCGATTGCTTAATTTATCGTTGATTGTTGTTTATGTTTATCAATTTATACTTGTTTACATGCTTAAGTATGCGACCTATCATTCAACTGGGTCTAGTTCTACATATTTAATGCGCTGCAACTTCGGTGTTGTTTGGGCATAGGCTAAGAGTTCGGGATAGCTCTCCATATAGTAATTTATACATCTAGAATCATAGGATCACAAATATTGCCCCTCTAAGTCTGTGTCTAGGATACACTTTGGGCTTAACTAGTTAATTGGATATTGCCTTTGGTTTATTGATCGTGTTGACTAGAAGATGAACCTAGATAATTCAACAAGTAACGTTCTAATTCTAAGGGATAGTTGGATAAGTGACCTACTAGTGTATAAAAAACCATTAAGCAGTACGTGGGTAAAGTCTCTATGTGCTAGGGTTTAACAAGATCACCATTGCTTTAATTCCTAAGATAGATTATAATCAACATAAGGATGCTTTATGCGGATGCGTCTAATTGTGACAGAATTAGTGTGTCTAGGTCTTAGGAAGAAGTACCACCTAAGTCTAGGAATGATATGCCCTTCGAGATAAGTCAATCATTGCACTAAATAAACAAACTTGCGTTTTATTGGATTATTCATGGTTGATACGTTTTCCTTACATTAGTTCTCGGCCGCTTCTCTATCGTTTTCTTGTCTTCTTGAGTGTGTTTATTGTTTTACTTGTCATCAAAACCTTAGGTTAGATACCCAAACTGTGTCAGTCTCTCAGGCTGAACCCCCTTATCATTAGTTTAGGTTTAACTTAGGTTTAACATAAATTAGATTAATTTAGTACTAACATAGATAACTAAAATACTGATAGAATTAGGAGTTAACGCTCTACTTACCACGAAACTATCACCGACCGGGTACACTGCCCATTAAAGTGTTGTTTTTAGGTTAAGTCGGAAAAATATAAATAGTAAAACTTGATACATAAAATAACACCTACACAACGACACATCAAGTATCAAGGATAGGATACCAGCGGCTAAGAATGAAGCCTCTAAGGTTGTCGATGCACCAGCAGAAATGCTGCGAGGGTTACACAAATAGATGGAACGTAGGAGTGATGGAGCATGATACTGTCTAGATCAAATATGGGTCCCTTTGACGGGTGATGTGAGAACCCTGATAATGGACGAAGCCCATAAGTCAAAGTACTCAGCACACCCAAGAGCTGATAAGATGTACTATGATATTAGGGATATGTATTGGTGGCCAAAAATGAAGAAAGATATAGCCTTGTACGTTAGTAAGTGCTTGCCTTGTTCAAAGATTAAGGCTAAACATCAGAGGTCGTCCGGCTTACTTCAGCAACCTGGGATCCCAGAATGGAAATGTAAGAGAATAGCCATGGATTTTATCATCAACTTGCCAAGGACCATTAGTGGGCATGATGCAATTTGGGTCATCGTTGACCGATTGACTAAGTCTGCTCATTTTCTACCTATGCGTAAAGAATATAATATGGATAGGCTAGCTAGACTCTACCACAATGAAATCGTAGCGAGACATGGTGTGCCAATCTCGATCATATCTGATCTTGATAGTCGCTTTACAACAAGGTTTTGGCAGTCAATACAGGAGGCATTAGGAACTAGGTTAGACATGAGTTCGGCTTACCATCCACAGACCGATGGTCAAAGCAAGCGTACAATTCAAACATTTGAAGACATGCTCAGAGCATGCGTCATGGACTTTGGGGGAATTTGCGATGTTCATCTTCCATTGGTTGAGTTTTCCTACAATAATAGTTACCATTCTAGTGTGAGATGTGTACCGTTTAAAGCACTTTATAGGAGAAAGTGCCGTTCACAAATCCTATGGGCATAAGTTGGAGAAGGACAGTTGATAAGGCCTGAGATAGTGCTAGAGACCATTGAGAAGATCTCACAGATCAAAGATAGGCTTAAGGTTGCACGTGATCGTCAGAAAAGCTATGCAGATAAGAGAAGGAAACCGTTAGAGTTCAGTGTAGGTGACCATGTTCTACTCACAGTGTCGCCTTGAAAAGGTGTAGTACGCTTTAGGAAGAATGGCAAGTTAGTACCTAGGTTTGTTAGACCCTTTGAGATCACTGAGAGGATCGATCTCGTAGCCTATAGGCTAATATTACCTGAGGAGCTAAACGGTGTTCATGACACGTTTCACGTGTCGAACCTTAAGAAATGTTTAGCTGACCAAACCCTACATGTGCCTTTAGAGGAAATCCAAGTTTATGCTAAGTTGAACTTTAAAGAAAAGCTAGTAGAAATCTTAGAATAGGAGTTCAAGAAGTTGAAGCAAAGTAGGATACCTATCATTAAGGTTTGATGGAAATCAAAATGAGGGCTTGAATTTACTTGGGAACGTGAGGATCAAATGAAACTCAAATACCCTCATCTCTTTAGTGCTAGTGATAGTTAAATTTTGGGGACAAAATTTCTTTTAAGAGGGGTAGAATGTAACACTTGCGGATGTCCAAGTTTATAATGTTCTATTTTAGTCCTTCGACTTTTTTTTATTCTAGTCAGATCAATTTCCAGGATTTTCAATACTCAGTCTATTATCTATTTAATCATTTATGTTAATATCCTCTTTAATTATCTCATTATAGATGATTTTATTTATATTTGATCAATCTCTGGGAAGTTTACCCACAAACGGCTTAAAATCTCAAGCAACGCGTCCTGGTATGTCCGTTAACGATCCATACTAAATTTAAAGCAATTTAACTTATTTACCCATAGTGTAAATAGTCAAAGTTTAAGTAAAAAAAACTTTTACATCCATTAAAAATACTAGGAAACTTCGGGTCACATTTTAAATCACGGGATTAGACCATTTAGTAACTCGGCAAGAGCTAAAACGCAACTAGGATCCCCTTTGGATTCCTAGCCGGTTTCAAGCCCCACAAGGGACAACAAGGCTACATTTTAGCAACCTTGTCCCAAGTGGTACCACCCCATTGTCTTATATGTTTTCAAAATACACACATACTTCACAAAACAACACACACAAAAATCATTTTCTCTCTTTCTTTCTTGCTTAGTTCGGACGCACCACAAACACACACACAAACACATAATTTTTCCAACTTTGATAAAAAAAACATGAGAGTTCGAGTGCTTCCAGGTTGATTCCAATAGGCGTGGGTTCATTAAAACAACGTTTGGGTTGTCGGTTTAGTGTTTAGTCTCGCTTTCAAAACCCTCTTTGTAAGTCATCCATTTCTCAAATATTTTTGTACTTCTAGTAGTGTTATGATGCATAGATAATATTTGTACAATTTTTTTTCTAAAAAACCGAAAGCTTAAAATTTACAAATAAAAATAAAGGGGTGTTCGTGGGTTCGAACTAGGGTAAAAAGGGAACAAGGAATGACCATTTTATTATTGTGGTTGTGATGATTGAATAACATTTATATACTATATAGCTTAATACTTATCTAGCTTATTTAAATGCCTTGTATAGCTTATTTACGGCTTATTTGTGTTCGGCTCAAAAAGGGAACAAAGGAAACACGTTTTTGGTTATTACCTGTACTTGTCATATTTTTATAGCTTACTATGATAGCTTATTTTGCGAACTAGAAAAATTAATAGCTTATTTAATAAGCTCTATGATTGTTTTGGGCTAGTAAAACCCATCGCCCAATAAGGCCCAATGAGCCGCGGCTTATTGTGGACCTTATTGTGGTCCGGCTTATTTGCATGGCTTTTGGTTATAGCTTATTTTGATATTTAAGGACTTGCGTAGCTTAACGGCTTAATAATAAGCTACATATAGCTTATTATAGGCTTAAAAGGCCACGACCCAATAAGCTAATCACAAACCATGGCTTAGTCTTGGTCCGTGAGCCTTGGCTTCGTTTGTAGGTTAATCGTTGGACTTATTTTCTTAAACAGGCTTATTAACATGCCTAAAATGGGTTTTTAAAACTAATAAACGATACTTTGATCACTAATGGGCCTCAAGGCCCAATAAGCTTAAACTAATTATTTGAAGGCTAAACACGGACTTTCAGTAACTATTATACTTATATATATATACTTTGATAGTCAAATAGTCATTTGAAGGAAATGCGTCTTGATAATTAATGCGAAATGCGGATTTTGGTCGTTTTGTCGGAATTGATTTATTTAAGAGAAAGTGTTTGAAAAATGAGGTTTAAAAACCTTGGAAACGTCTTATAAATGAATAGGTCATGCCGAAATCTCATAAAAATATTATACTTAGAATATTTTATAAAAATATAACTTCTTAGAAATCCGACAAAAGGACGAAATAAATAGAATATTATTATTTTAATAAACCGACTAAAAGACGAAAATATATTTTTATAATTTTATAAATTATAAAACTTCTATTAATGATTTAATGTAATTAAAACGTGTCACTTTTCATAAATTATACAATTTAACTAAGTAACTTAAGATTACCAGATAGATTACCGAAACATATTTATTAATGACTATTAACTAAGTCTCGATATTTTTACTTGTCGCCAACCATCACGCAACCAATGACATTAAAAGTGACCGTACAACGCACACTTTAACTGCTATGCATCAATCTTAAACATACATTTAGAAAACCTATATTTAAAATCGGACTTTAACTAGATTAAGTCGCGTCCGGAAGCCGTTGCATACAATTGTCTGATCATATCCTCAGCTACTTATCACTTTGCTAAAATGTGAGTTCTCGTAGCCCCATTTTTAAACTCTTTTTTGTTGGGGGGAAATGATACTCAAAACCTTTTCAACTACTTTTACATATTGTGCAAAAACCTTTTATTCTTTTAGACAATGCTATGTGCCTATGTTTGCTTATGTGAATGCTATGTGAACACTATGTAAATGTTATGCGAATACTTAAGATCTATTTATGCGAAGTTCCACTGGGAACTTCTGCACTACACTATTCAGTCGACTGTGTAGCTTTAGCTGGTAGGCGATAGGTTCAGAGGACTATAAGCACGCGCGTTGTTTGATATGTTGATTTGGGTGGGATACCCTGTTATGATGTGTTGATGTGATGATAATTTAAATACTGTTATATGCATTTTGCTTTCATATTGCACAACTGTCCACTCTTATATTTTGGCACAGCAATTGGGTTTACTCCTAAAACCTACGAGCTTACCAACGTAATGTTGACCCTTTCGAGTATCATTTTCTGGTAATGTGAATGATTCGTGAAGCCAGGTTTAGAGACTTTTAGCAGACCTAAGGGCATCCATTTTGGATCTTATCATTTGGAGTTGTATTGAGACTATGATTTAGTTTTTGCCTGTTTGATTTCAGTTAGACATGTATCCCTCCGGATGTGAGGTGTTGGTTGTAATAAATACAGACTATGTGATGTGGTTCAACCTGTTTTGACACAAGTTTCATACTTGTTGTCGAAGGATGTTGTAACACTTGTTTAAGTGCATATTAGTTTTCTCTATAGTGACGCTTTGTGTTATGACGATTAATCCTCCGTCACGCCTCGTGTTTCCGCCGTAGTCGGGGTGTGACATGGAGAAACAGTCAGACCTACGTGCAACTCTTGACTGAACTCGATTGACGTATACACGGTCTCTTCAAAGGAACACTTGGACCAATACCACAAACATTGTCATCACCGTCCTGACCAACTACATTACGTTCACCTGTACCGGCACTACTACTAACGACAGCAGACTTAGGAACCAACTTCCTCTTTGTCTTCATTAGAGTTAAAGTATTCGTAAAGCAACGTCGTATAACAACCTAATAAGCACCCACGTTCTATATACCAGCCTAATAACTACCCACGTTTTATAACAGTATCCTAAATTCCTAAACAATACCGAAGAAGCATAACAAACATCCAAAAAGGCAACAACATATGATAAAAATAGATGAAAGTAACCAAGTTGAAGTACACAAGTAAAAGTAGCACAACGCAAAAGAAATCATCATAGATAGCAACGAAAATGGCAATAACCATGTAGCATAATTCATACACATAAAACGTTAGTAACATATGCAAAACACAAAACATAGTAAACATGCAACGGAGGAACATGAACAATGACATAGGAAAGAAAAATAAAATAGTCGAAACCCACATACCAACAGTATGATCAACTCCAAGATCCCAAGAAAGTAGGTAGATGAATATCAGAAAGAAGTGTCCAGTGCATGTATAAACGAAACATTTAATATGCAAGAAAAAAAAGAAAAAAAAGAAATACAAAACCACATAGTTGGAGATGGGCCAAGGTTATCAGGCTTACGTAAGCCCATAAACAAAACGACAGCTGGGATTGTCGTTTTTTTACTCATAATTAGTATATTTTCTAATTTCCTTGACCTTTATATGTTCGTACAACACTAGTCATTACACAAATAATAAGGTAATACTCAATCTGTTCCAAAATAAGTGTTTATTTTAATTTTTTTTAAGTTAGACTGTAAATATATTTTTTGGGGTATATAATACTTGATAAAAATTATACCAATGAAAATACATGTAAAGCCTAATTAATCGTATATTTCGCGTTAAGTATTATATATTACAAAAATTATTTAAGATAAAAGTTGAAAAAGCAAAGCTTTGAAAACTCGGTACATTTATTTTTATGTGCAATTTTATATCTCTACTCATTTTAAATATAAATTTTATATTTACCTAAATATGCATTAAAAACATTGTACATTGTGCATTCAATGGTTATACTTTACGTATATATAAAAATTAATCACAAAAGTAAAGTTATATATGAAAATTATTCCTACTTTATGAAATCTCCACTCTTTGCAAGGTCGAAGGTTTTTTTTACCTTTGGTAGAACTGGAAGCACCATTTCTACCTTAAGTAGAGGTATGACTGTCTACATCTTAACCTGCCTCATACACCATGTAAAACGGTATTAAAACTCATACCCGTGAAAGACAGTATCGGAAAATACTTTACTTTTTATTCCTTCATTTAGGATGGAGGTAATAGTTTATTACACAATAGCAGGTAAAATAAAAGGTATCCAAGTGGCTACAAGTCTCGACAACTATGTTTAGCCCAAGCAGATACAAACACACGTTAAACCAGTTTCCAATAATCTAAAGTTCAAAACTTCAAATGACCCAATGTAGATAACAAATGACCCAGTTAGGTAAATCATCTAAGCCGTCTTCCACCTTCCAAACACCAAAAATATATCAGCCACTTTTTTTTCAGAAACCCTAAGAAGTTTCAAAATGTCAGACAACATCCCCTTTGATATCCAAATGGAAATCATCAAAAGGGTTTCTGTTGTCAAGTCTTTGATTCGATTCAGGGCCGTTTCAAAACCTTGGAAGTCTTTCATTGACAGCTCCGAGTTTATCACTGGTTACGGCGCCCGATCCACTCAGCCGCATCGTTTGCTTTTAAGGTACAAAGAAGCTGGTGATTCTCGTGAGGTAAAATACCTTTCTTTTGCAGATGATGTCTCTTTCCCCCAGCAACAACTAGACTTTTCTCCAAATGTTTCTAACCTCATAAAACAACTAAGATGTTCGATTGTAATTGGTAGCTCTTGTGGCTTGTTGTGTTTTCACGGTCACAACAGCTCGAGAACAGAGATGGTTGTTATTTGGAACCCATCAATCAGGAAATCTGTTGGTATTGTTTTGCCTTGTGAGCTCACAAACACCTCTGAAAAATGGACTCATTTTGGTTTTGGGGTTTGTCCTTCGACTTATGATCCAATTATTGTTGGCATCTCTTGGTATTTCCGGAATCACATAACGTGGCAAGTTGGAATTTTTACATTGAGCTCCAAGACTTGGAGGATGATACCAACTAGCAATGTGCTTCGTGAATCAGTTAGACTTGAATCGTCAATTCAAGTTTCTATAGATAGGTTTATTTTTTGGGTTGCTTATGATGATGATGATGATGATGATGATGAGTCTAGTTTTAAAAATTTGATCTTGTCATTTGATTTGATTACCCGTGAATTTAAAGAGGTAAACCTCCCTGCTAGTATAGCAAAACAGGTTGCATCGTATATCTCCATTTCTAAGCTAAATGAGTCTCTTGTGTGTGGATGCATTAATGAGGTCAATGATACACGAGTATATGGCGTATGGATGATTGGGGAGGAGGGTGCTGTTATGACATCTTTTACAAAGCTATTCAACATTATGACACCTGATGATTCACCAGCTTATAAAGTATTGGGATTCACAATAAGGGGTGAACCTATAATGGAAACCGAAAAGGACGACGGAGACTTTGCTACAATCGAAGTATACAAACCATGCTCCGAACACATAAATGATCTTGGGATTATCGGAAAAAATGATTCATTCTTCATTTGCCCTTGCACCGAAACACTACTTCTTGTTGATCATTCGGATTGTTGTATTATTTCCAATGATCATTGAGGGAAAACTGATGGCTGTGGTGCAAGATCAGGAGCTAGGAATGATTAGTTTTACTTTTAAAAGCTAGCAAAGGAGTTGTAGAGCTAAGATTCATGAAATTGTACCAAAGCTAATGATGGTGTTTGTAACAATCACATTGATGTAAGTGCAAGTGCTTGATAATTATTTTTGCTCATCTTTACTCCTTTACTTGCTACTGTTGGCTCATATAACCCATTTCGGTCATTGGGAATGAACTCCGTTAACCATCATTCTTGAGAAGTCAAACATAAACTAAAATGGCTAAGTATGTACTTATGCACTGAATAATATTCCTGTAGCTTGATATAACAGTGCTCATTAATCTAATTGTCGTTAGAAAATTAGAGTTGCTAAACAAGTAAATTTATGTGCCGAATAGTTACCTTCTTGTTATAATCTAAACACCGGAAACATCTGGGTTTTTTCGGTCACATTCAATGGATTACTGTAAATTTTATACAGTCAGTTTATTTGGATGGTTTTGTTTGTGCTAAATTGTTGTGCACGGCTAAGCATGACTATTTAAGAATCAAACCAGAATGGACCGTTCTAACCGAAATGAACCGCCAAACACTGGTTCAGTAGTCATCGGTTTTTAATTATTTGTCTGTTTTGGTTTAGGTTAGATTCGGGCCAAAACTGAAAAAAAAAATACTCACAGCCTAAATCGTACCCAATCGAACCACCACAAAACCGAAACCAACTGACTATATTGGTTCAGTTATCGGTTCTCCAGTCCAACATGTTTTAGTTTTCGGGTCGGATGTGCTTATGTGTATGTATAGGTGTAAAAGGAATTATAGAGAATAATATAGTGAATGGAGAATGGTAATTGACATGAAAACTAAAAAGTGCTCCGGAGCATTATAGTTAGTTATACTTTCAACTATTTCCAAAAATAGTTGTGACCCTGAAACAGTCGCCTAAAATTCCTCTAATAGTATTTTGGGTTATCGCCACAATAATATTTCAATAGACGTTGTTCAACCCCTACATAATCCCGAGATACGCACTTACGAGTCTTTGAACTAGTCGCTTTGTCGTCATCAAAAGATAAAAAATGTTTATGGTAATCGTACAACTTTTTAAGAATTTTTCAGCGCTTTCTTTGTCATAATATATAGCAGGGGAAAAAGTGAAGTGTTTTTGGTTGTTTGGATGTTAAAATGGGTATTTAATTTATTTTTGGCCGTCGTATGTGACCGTTGTTAGTTACAGTAATATTTTTTCTGGTTGTTATGCACTATATATAGGGCTAAAACTGTAGTAGCTTTAAGTGATCTATCAATATAAACTACAGTAGCTTTAAGCGGGGAGTTCTTGAAATCTATCATCAGATGGGGTGGTGGTAAAGCGCATAAGCAATAAGGAAGCTTACAGGCCTTTAGAGGTTTGTTTTAACTTTAAATCAATTACTAATTTTTTTTCCATCTTTGATCTTTTTCACCCAAAATATATGCAGCAAAGTTTAAAAAAGGGTACCCTCTTTGTTTTCACGCATTAAAAAACAAGCTTCTGGGTCAAGTTGGATAGAAGATGCATAGATGTTATTCTGTTTTGTGTCCGCCTTGTGATGATTGGATTGAATCAATAGATCAGCTTGGTTCTTGTAAAGACTAAAGAGATAATGAAGTTTCGGGATCAAATTGTGGTGGTATGTCATCGGCGGACGCAAGTAAGAAGATCTGTGGCACTTTGTAATTTGGGTTGCTGGCCGTATTATTCTTTAAAAATAGAAATCAACATGTATTTTGCTCTAACTCCCAGTTGCATAGCAAAAGTTTTGTAGGCCTTCTGTATAGTTTTGGAGTGTTTAGCTTGGTTCATGTTCTCTCGTTGGGTGCTTATTCTATATCTCATGTGTTTGGATTCTAAGCCGTAAGTGGTCTCTGTTTGGTGGTTTAATAATTTTGGTTTTCTGAAAAAATATATATGCGAGCTTACCTTCTAAGCAAGCGTTTGCAGGTATCACATTATGGAGTCTAAAGTCGTAGCAGATTAATGGGATAATGCAGATTTCATGTACTTGTTCCTTTTGATAAGGTAATCGGAAACTCAACCCAAGTGTCTCATTGCTTGTTCTTGTCACATACCCAGTCCTTCATAGTTTTCTCTTGAGAATGATCATGAAGAAGTGGTACCAAACACTTCTATGTGTTAATGAGAATATTGAGTTGTGGTTGTAAAGTAATTAAATAATTTGTTAACTATGGCTACATGATGACAAGAAGGTTGTATGTATGCACCGAAAGGAAATAAATTGATGAGTCAATTACTTTAATTTCCTCTTGAATTTACAATTAATTTGAATTCGAAATCAAGAACACCATACAGAATTCCCAGGCTATTATATGCATCACCACCCTCACCACCACCGCCATCCACCCATCAAGAAAAACCGGTCAGGTTCCTATCACAATATGTGACACTCCGCAAATTCATAGGTCGATATTTTACTATTTACGTGCATCATTTTAACTTTTTATAAGTTACGTGCTTAATTTGACCTAAAACCGGAAAGTTGTCCCGCGTATAACTGAGAAATATCGCGTTTCTACTTAACGAGTATATATTCAAATTATTATATTTTTTTCCGAAAAGTCGCGCGTTTTTAGTTTTTGCGGGTTATATTTTTATGAACAAGCAAATTCATGCATGCATGTGCATGCATGCACACAACAATTCTAGATCTTTCCCATGAGATAAATATCTTGTGAAAAATATCAAGCTAGATCACTACTTTAATTTCTCTTGATTTTACAATTAATATGAATTCGAAGATCAAGAATCACCATACTGAATTCACAGGCTATTAATCGCACACCACCACCACACTACCACCCTCACCTCCCACACACCTCACCATCATGGAAAAATCAGGTCAATGTTCTTTCACAATATGTGGACCACTCCGCCAATTTAATAGGTTCGTCTATTTTTACTTTCTACGTGCATTCATTTTAACTTTTTATAATTTTAAGTGCTTTATTTGACATAAAATCGGCGGAGTTGTCCGCGTATATCTGGAAAACGCACTGGACTGCGTTTCGACTTGTCAATTTAACATGTATTTTTGCCGGAGTATAGCAGATTTCGACTTAACGAGTATAGTATTTACATTATCTATATTTTATTTTCGAAACACCGTCGACATTTTCAGTTTTTTTGAGGTTATTTTTTTATGAACAAGCAAATCTATGCAGATTTGCATGCAAATATTACATATTCCTAGATCACGTTTCCTGAGATAAATATATTGTGTAAATTTTCTATGCTAGATCAAATTTGCCCCCCCTCCTCCTCTTTAGCCAACACCATCCCAAAGTTTTCTCATGTGTGTCCCATTAGTACAAGGTATCACATGTTGATTCCAAATAAATCAAGGTTAGAGGCTCATTTCTCTTCACATTTTTCTCTCACTAGAAAAACACACAAGAAATTCTCTCTTCCTCTCTTTGGGTCGGCCGAACACCACAACCCACACACTTTTGGTGTTTTTGCTTTTTGGTTTAGGATTTGTTACTAGTTTATTGATCCGGTTCACTCAAGAGTTTATTTGGGTCATTCTTATATTGGTTCGGGTTATATTCGTATTCGTTTGGGTTAAAGATTCATCCTTTTCTTTGCCATCTTTTCACAACGTGTGAGTTTTATCACGTCTTTCGTATTGTATAAATATCTAGACTATTCGTTGATTCACCGTTTTCTTTTCTCTCAAAAACAATATCATCCGTGTTTATAACCACTTTTTATAACTAAAACATCAAAATAAACAAGGTTGTACAATTTATTTTCAAGTTTGAAACTTTTCTTTATTTTCTTACGTTTTATTGTACTTTTGAGTTAGTATCGAAGTATTAATCGATAAAAGTGATGTTTGACGATTGTGGCGAAGGGATTAGGCTAGTTTTGATGTGGATTTGTTGGTTGAGACACTAATGAAGGAGTTTAGGTTAGATTATGAATATTGGGGAAGTTGTGTTGGATATTTGGTTAGGTTTTGGTTCATATAGCTTGTTGTCCGAAATTAATTCGTGGGTTAAAGTGTGTCTAAAAATGTTTTGAGAAGCTAAAACTCTAAAATTATGTTAGTATATTGTCTCCCGGTGATTTTGATATAAAGAACACGAAAATCCACCTTATAACGAAGGAGATATGACTGTTTTATGTTTGGCGAAACAATGACTATTTTGACAGCTCAAAAATGCTTTTGAGTACATTCTGACCGAATTTTAAAACTGAGTTTTGACCCATTTTGGATCTGAATTGGCTTAAACTTATAAAAGAAAACTTGTAGTGAATGATTTTTCCTTCAAACATAGCTTTCGGTGGACCTGGGAGTTACGCTCTCTCGAAGTCGGACTAAATGTGGGAATTTAAGACTATAATAGTGCTGATTGAAACATAAAAATGAGTTTTCGAGTCTGTTTGGGGTATAAAAACTCTAGAGAATATTATAGTAACTAGTATGTATTATTTAGTCGTGTTAGAAACATTTAAAAACAATATTAGAGAAGCGTTAGGTGTTAATAAAAATGGAAGTTTATTTTAAGCGTAAAGTATTTATTAGCGAAATGAAAGTGGAAATTAGACATATAAGGACACTTTGCATTTTTAGGCGAAATATAAACTTAGTAAATATAATTAGACATCGTTAATGTTCGGGATTTCTAAACTTATAAAAAATTTTGATTTGAGTATCGAAACTTAATTAAAAACTCTATATTTTTACCGGATCACATTTTTACTAATAAAACTAAGTCGCAAACACCTTCATGTGATATTGACTTTCTAAAAATGATATATTCCAGCGTTTCATATCCTTTACTTGTTCCTAAAGCGCGTCATATACTTAGGTCGCAGTTAGAATTCGTTCGTATACGTTCATCGTTCTTGGATTATTTACCTACTCACTGTCTTACTTAAGGCGAGTTTATAGCCCCACGTTTTACTTATTTACGAATGCTTTACTGCTTTTTAAACTTTGGACACAAGTGCTTTACTTAAATGTTTACGGATTTGCCTAAATACCTTTAGTTCACTAGTGCCACTATCATGAACCGTTAGTTACTCTGTGTAAGCGCGAGTGTTATTAATAAATCTATTGGGACTATTAATCCCAGTTTGGGTTTGGTGATTCTTATATGTATTTGAGTGGCCGATCAAACGGATGTATATTTGGGTTTGGTGATTCTTATATGTGTTTCGATTATCGCGAATTAAACAAGCTTACCGTGAAGAAACGTTACCCGCTTCTAAGAATCGACGATTTGTTTGATCAACTGCAAGGATCGAGTGTTTACTCGAAAATCGACTTGAGATCTGGTTATCACCAACTAAGAGTTAGAGAAGAATATATTCCAAAGACGGCGTTTAGGACTCGTTATGGTCATTATGAGTTCCAAGTAATGCCTTTTAGATTGACTAACGCACCGACAATATTCATGAACCTCATGAATCGGGTGTGCAAAACGTATCTTGATAAGTATGTGATAGTATTCATAGACGACATCCTAATCTACTCGCGTAGCAAGTAAGAGCATCTGGTGCAAAATTTAAAACTACTGAAGAAGGAGTTATTGTAGGCTAAATTTTCCAAGTGTAAATTTTGGCTTCCAAAAGTGCAATTTCTCGGTCACGTGATTGATAGTGAAGGCATTCACATTGATCCTGCTAAGATTGAGTCAATCAAGGATTGGGCATCGCGCAAGACTTCAAAATTTTTTTGTCAATTTTTAGGTCTTGTAGGATATTACCGATGATTCATCAAAGGATTTTTGAAGATCGCTAAGCCTATGACTAAGCTGATACATGAGAGCGTAAAATTTGATTGGGGAGGGAAAGAAGAGGTTGCATTCTAGTTGTTGAAGCAGAAACTGTGTAGAGCGGAGATTCTGTCCTTGCTAGAAGGAATCAAATATTTTGTGGTTTACTCTGATGCTTCGCACAAAGGATTGGGTGCGGTTTTAATGCAAAAGGATAATATCATAGCTTACGCATCCTGTCAATTCAAAGTTCATGAGAAGAACTATACGACTCACGATTTGGAATTAGGATCTGTAGTGTTCGCTTTAAAAATTTAGAGACGCTATCTGTATGAAACGAAGTATGTCGTGTTCTTAGATTACAAGATCTTGTAACACATTCTTGATCAGAAGGAGATGAACATGCGACAATGCCGATGGTTGGAGTAACTCAGTGATTACGATTATGAGATTCGTTATCATCATGGAAAGGCGAACGTGGTGGCAGATACCTCAAGCCGAAATTAAATGATTAAGCCGCTACGAGTTCGAGCCTATGTCATGACAATCGATTTGAACCTTCCATCCTAAATTTTGAATGCTCAAGACGAAGCGATGAAAGAAGAAAACGTCAAAGAAGAAAACCTCCACGGTATGAACAAAGAGTTTGAGACTCATCCTAATGGAACCCTCTGTATTAAGAAACGTATTTGGTTGACGCGTTTTGGAGGATTAAAGGACTTGATCATGAATGTGTCACACAAGTCTAAATATTATATCCACCATGGATAGGATAAGATGTATCATGATCTTAAGAAATTGTACTGGTGGCCCAGTATGAAAGCATAGATTGCCACCTATGTCAGCAACTGCCTGACATGTGCAAAGGTTAAAGCTGAACACCAAAAGACATCCGGTTTACTGGTACAGCCTGAAATTCCCTAATGGAAGTCGGAAAAGATAACAATAGACTTTGTTACTAAACTGCCAAAAACGTCAAGTGATCATGATACGATTTGGGTAATCGCTGATCATCACATTAAATTTGCACATTTTCTGCCAATGAAGGGAATAGATTTAATGGAGAAACTAACAAGATAGTACTTGAAAGAAGTGGTCTCTAGGCATGGAGTTTCAGTTTTGATCATCTCAGATAGAGATAGCCGGTTTACATCTAATTACTGGCAGTCTCTTTAAAAATCTTTGGGTACTCAGCTAGATATAAATACTGCTTATCATCCGCAAACTGACGATATATGAATACTGCTTATCATCCGCAAACCGACGATCAAAGTGAAAGGACTATTCAAACGTTAGAAGATATGATACGTGCATGTATGATTGATTTTGGAAAGGCTGGGATAAACATCTACCCTTAGTGGAATTCTCATACAACAACTATCATACGAGCATTAAGGCTGCACCATTTAGGCATTGTATGGTCGTAAGTGTCGATCACCCATCTGCTGGACTGAGGTTGGAGACAGCCAACTCACTGGTCCGGAGATCATTCATGAAACGACTAAGAAGATTATTCAAATTAAGAGCCGAATTCAAGACGCTCGAGATCGTCAAAAGAGTTACGATGATAGCAGACTCTCCCAATTAGGGAACTTTTTGAAAACTGGGAGCCATAAAAATGTACCTTGACTTGAAGAGAAACTATTGGTGACCGGGTATGAAAAGAGATTGTGTGAAGTATGTTGAGAAGTGTTTAACTTGTCTAGAAGTCAAAGTCGAACATCAAAATCCGTGTGGAAAGGTCCAACCCTTAGACATTCCGGTTTGGAAATAGGAGAAGATTACTATGGACTTTGTTATGAAGTTGCCAAAAACAACCAAGAAACATGATGCCATTTGGGTAATCATGGATCGTTTGACAAGGAGTGTTCATTTTATTCTGATTATAAAGAATATGCCCGTTGATAAATTATTAAAAATCTATGTTAATGAGATTGTTGCACGTCATGGGGTACCCGTTTGTATAGTTTCCGATAGAGATGGACGTTTCACCTCAAATTTGTAGAGGAGTTTTCAAAAGGAGCTCGGAACAAGATTAAATATGAGTACGGAATTCCATCCTCAAACTGACGGGCAAAGTAAAAGAAGAGATGTTACGAGCTTGTGCTATTGACTTTGGAGGTAATTGGGACGATCATTTACCTTCGGTATAATTTTCTTAAAACAATAGCTACCAAGCAAGCATACAAATGCTGCCCTATGAAATGCTTTATGATAGAAAATGTAGGACACCTGTATGTTGGGAAAAAGTCAGGAGGAGAGAATTGGCAAGTACGGATATTGTTTTGGCGACAACCGAAAAGATTGAAACAATCCGTGAACGGTTTAAAGCGGCACAAGATAGATGGAAGAGCTATGCCGATAATAGAAGAAGATCGATCGAATTTAAAGTTGTAGATTATGTGATGTTAAAGGTCTCCCTGTAGAAGGGTGTGCTAAGATTTAAGAATAAAGGGAAGTTGAGTCTGAGATTTATAGGGTCGTTTGAAATTTTGAAGCGGGTTGGAGTGGTAGCTTATGTATTAGAGTTACCCGAAGAAATGAAGGGTATTCATAATACTTTTCATGTATCATATCTAAGGAAGTACTTGGCGGATGAAACTAGTGTGGCCACTTTAGACGATATTGAGATTGACCCGGAGTTGAATTCACAAGAAGAACCGAAAGCAATCTTAAGGAGAAAGACAAGCCAATTAAGAAATAAGGAGATACCATTGGTGAAAGTTCAATGGAGGCTGTAACATCTCGTATTTTATGGTTAACATTAAATCTCGAATTCGTTCCTATTTCCACCTTTGAATAAAAATTTTGTGTTTTACTTGTTATCTGATTTGGTGAAAATCGTCGCTTTTAGCTATTTATGAGTCGTACCTTGATTATTTATCCGTTTTAACGTTTGGAAAAAAATTGATAATTCCATATTTTAGCTCTGGAAGCTAAATTATTCTTATTTTAGTATTTTTTTTTACTTTTCTCGCGTTTTGCCGAAACCTTGTCAAAATATAGTACTTTAACACTTTTTAATATTTTAACTAAGTGTTTTAAATCAAAATAATGTAGTCTAAATGTTTATAAAAAATAATAATAATAAAAATAAAATAAACATAATAATAAAACCAAACACCTTTATTTTTTTGTGCTCCTACAAAACTAAAAACCAAACACCCCCATTAAGAAGATTATGGGTCATGTTCACTTATAAAAAGGTTTGACCCTTTTATTTTAACACATAATCCAGTTATAAAAAAATTTATGCTCCTCTTTTACAAAAACCACCATCACCATTGCCAAAAACCTCTAAAACCACTTCCATTCATCTCCAATCCACTCCTATACTAAACATAATCATTCCTTATCACAAGAAATCCACCATGCATAAGTTTTCTCAAGTTCTTGATTTTTAAGGTTTTTGATTTTGAAGGGTTTAATTAAATTAGGTACAATTAGGGTAATAAGGGTTTGATTGCAAGTATTTGTGCAAGATTTAGAGTTGTAAAAAACAAGATATGGTTTGTTATTTAGGGGTGTGTTGGTTTTGGCAAGACAAGGAACCCAAGAGGATTTTGTGTGTTTGATCTTTCTTGCATTCCATTGTGTTTGTAAGTATTTTCTAAACCTTTTTGTATTGATTAATTTTTATATTGCATGCATGTGTTTAATTTTATACTTAGAATTTATGGATCGTTGTACATGAAGTGTTGTTGAGGTTGGATTGATAGTTTGAGATGATTAGTAGATGGAGTTAGGCTAGATAGAGGTTATTGTGAAGCATTTGTGTTCTGAAAAATGAAGTTTGAAAGGGTGTAAAGCTACCCAAGTAGACCAGAAACTTTAGGGCTGATTTTGTCTAAATTAAAAATTTTAAATCTAATTATAGGCTTAAGATATGGTAGAGGATGTCCGTAGCTTCGATTCGATATATGGATCGTTTGATAACTCTTAAAAACGAAATTTTTAGGGCTAACAAAAGTTTGGAAAATGTTTAAAATAAATTCTGCACTTTTCTTTTATGCATAGTTGCTGCAGATTCGAAAAAAGGGTATTTCTGTCATTTTGGGTCTCGGGTAAAACTAAGAAGTTGTTTAAAATGCCGTTTTACCTTTCCGCGAGGATATCTAAGTCCAAAAACGCATATTAACGGGTCAAAAAGCTTAGAAATAGATACTACATTATTTTAAGAAAAATATGGTTTGTGCAGAATTTTGTAAGATTATTTTCATCACGCTCCAACACAAAATTTTCTGAGCGGTAATCGCTGTATCCTGGGTCTCTGGGTAAAATTTGATAATTTGTTCGTGAATGTCATTTTAATTCAAACGCTATATATCCACCATAGTTTAATAACGCATTTTTTGCGAGCGGGGTCGTATATTTGATAAGACAAACTTAGAAAAAACATATATTTTAAGAAGGTCAAATTTGGTAACAATTTAAGAATGACCGTTTTGCCCCGTAGTAGAAAACCGTTTGAACTTGAGAACATTATAACGAGAACTATTTTATAACAAATAAAGTCATCCCGTTAACTTTTCCGGATTGGGTCTAAAATCTCGAATCGGTGGAAATAGTTTTTTATAATGAGTTTAGAGTAAGGGTGCTTTGGACTATGTGGTTACATTCGATTAGATAAATTCGGAATAAGAATCTGGGCAGATTTTTAAGTCGTTTTGTGAGAGTCATAACTCCGTCATTCGGATAGCTTTTATTGATTTTCTTGACCCTAAAAATAACTACAGAGAGTCTACTTTCCAATCAAAGTCGTTTCGTGAGTTAAAAGTAAGCAGATGTTAGTCAAAGTGATTTTACGAGATTCATTGTCATATCTATGTTTGGGGACAGAGTTCTGAGTTGTGTTTGTGGGGGTAGCAGACATATCAAAACACATTTTTAATTAATGATATTTCTACTGTAGCAAGTTCATGATGTGTAGGATTTTCTAGAATTTTTCAAGATTTTATTAAAGAGTCTAAATAGGTCAGGTCAAGCCAAACTTTCAAGTGGTTACAGCAGGTCCTTTTCCGGATACTTCGAGTCGTCGAATATTTGAAAGATAGTTTGACTTGTCAAACATTTTTTGGAAAAATACAGTAGGTTATTAATATATTGAGGCTGTTGTAAATGGAGTATGGAAGGCGTTTGAGATCGTTTTGTATTTCTCTAAAGGTTGTAAAGTGACTAGGAAAATCATAAAAACTTATAATAAGAAGTTATAAGTTATAATGTATTAATAAGAAGTTATAACTTATAATATGATTTTTCGGTCAAAATCATAAAAACTTATAATAAGAAGTTATAACTTATAATATGATTTTTCGGTCAAAATCATAAAAACTTATAATGTATTACTAAGAAGTTGAGGCTCGCACATGGATTCTATGGTATAACGTTATACATATGTAGAATATACATATTTATTTATAAGTGCAATTGATGCATTTTTCTTATAAGTTATATTCTTCTAATACGCGCACCATTATTATAGGTCGCGGTTGAGGCGCGTCGTTGTTTATTCGTTATTTATCATTTCATTTGACACATTTGCTCAAGGTGAGTTCATAGCCTCACCTTTTCTCTTTTAATGGTTTTCATAAACTATTTTCGGGGTGAGAATACATGCTCGTTTTACTAAGAAAACTTATTGATTTCTACTACTTAAGCGTTACATGACTATTTTTACTAAAGCTTTTTCTTACTTACTACATGACTTCTAATACATGTGTGATACATGGTTGCTTACTTATGAACTTATTAAAGCTTGATTTGCTTACTAAATGATTTGAGATCATTGAATACCTATATATGAAACTGTAAGTTTTGAACATAATATTTGTTTTAAATGGGACACAAGTATTTAAAAACCGTATGCTATGCCTGATATTATTGCCTAAGTGTCGCTACTGCCATTTAAGTCATCTCTGAATCATGAACCGTAAATTGCTAATGTAGCAAGCGTAAGTGTTATGGATAGATCTATTGGGGCTGACAATCCCTGTCCGACTAATTTAAACCTTGCGCCACATCAGGACGCATTTACATTTTAAATAATACTTGGGTGTATGACAACATCAACTCTAAGAGAGAAAAATACTTGGGTGTTTGGCCGCACCAACTCTCGAAGAAAAATACATGGATGTCTGGCAAAACCAACTCCCTCTCACAACATATGTTAATGTTTGTTGTCATGAGCTTAGTGCAATAATAGTTGTTTCAACATATGAATCTGTTTCTCTTGTCTACATTACTTAAATCTTGTGGTCCACTATTGAACATTACTTGATTTATTAAATCATTACTTGGATTTCGGAAATAATACTTTGAAATGTCGTAATGCTACTTTTCTTACTGAAATATTACTTGAATTATTTCAATACTGATTTTACTTAAACCTATGAATTCACCAACATTTTTGTTGGCGTTTTGCATGTATTTTCTTAGGTCATTATTTTGCTAGATGAGCATCGGGAGCATTTGAGTCGCGCAAATATATTTTTGAAGGCTTTATAATTTGAGTACTATTCGACAAACGTTTTAAAAATGTTTTCTAATGCATTGCAAATGGGACTGTTGTAACTTTGATATTTTATAAAAATTATTGAATGGTTGACTTTTCAAAACGTCTCACTTAGAGTCGTTTTCTGTAACTTGTACTTTATGCTATAAAGTAGCACCCTAAGTGGTATTCCGATGCATTGTGGTTTTGGTGGTGTTACAGAGTGGTATCAGAGCCAGGTTATAGCGAACTAGGTCGTTTTTAAACCTAGACTATAACTGTTTCTCAAAAAAAATTAAGAGTCTTTTACCGTTGTTCAATATCCGCGCGCATGCTTTCTGATCCCTTATAAGCTCTCTTTTGTATCTCTACTATTATTACATGGATAATGAGTATTTAACACTTGACTATGATTTCGCTCTCTTACGTCTATCTTATGACGTCTTACTATTTACCTTATATCGGTCAGTTATATAAATATTGATCATCCGATTATAGCATACTTCCTGATTTCTCATTTACTCCCTTGAGCATTAATACTGGTATTATATAAGGATAACTACACATATGGGCTACTTTTTGGGCTACTTTTTTTTGATCTCTTACGATTAACTTTGAACTTTTTCGTGACTTTACCTTATTCCCTTTTGATGATATTGCAATTCGGCGTAGTTTGTCAATTCCACTGATTATTTTACCATTCGACTCCGAGTTTAAACACTCTGCCTATTCTTTTGAATCACATATGTTGTTTTGTAATCCATCGTTTTGAAGTCTTCTAATTGATGGGAGTACGACTTTAACTTGTCACCTCGAATCGTGACATCTTTTGACACTTACCTTTGAAACGCAATTGACTAACGTCTCATTATTCTTCTCGTTACTTCTTATGATTTTGAAGAATTATGCCGCCAAGGAGACTCCTTCTTCTCAACATAACATTGTTTTGATCTTGTGTTTTGTAGTGACAATGCTTAAGTAGACTAATTTATAATTATCTTATTGAAATGAACTGGGACGCCTCTTCATTTGAATAAAGAAATTATAAATAGTCAAACCATAAATTTTTAAGTCTTATTTACAAGGATTGGGATGCCTTTTGCTATAAATAACGATTTGTAAATGAGTGAGCTTAGGTGTATGGCATTCGCACGAACAACTTTCCTTCGAGTTGTAATCCGTTTGTACGAATAATTCATTTTCTTCGTTCATCTAATCATTATCGTTATAACCGTTATACGAATGAGTCTTTAGACTTTTTTTGGTTCGTCACTGGTTTATTCGATTATTTCCAAATGTATATCCGGCATGGCGTGCGTCTCTTTAAATAAGTAATACGTTCGTACGAATCATTCATTGTCTTTACTCTTCTAATCGCTATCATTATTACTTTTATACAAATGGTTGTTTGAACTTCTTTTGACTCGTGATTTGTTATATGGATTTTTTCGAATGTGTATCGACCGTTGTGAACTTGATAAGCTAATAGAAATGAACCATTAACCGCTTCCAAGAATTGACGACTCGTTAAATTCTTCGTTTCCAATGACTTTTTCTTCATGTCATGTATTTTATCCTTTCTTTTAAGGATTCTCACGACATTCAATCTGTTCGCTCTCGTGCATTTCATATATTTGATGCTTTGACTATTGTTCATTCAATTTTCGTTGGAACTCATGTCGAGGACCAAAGTTCACATGGAAGCTTGAGAATCAATTCAAGAGTAAGTACCCTCACCTATCTACGAGCAATCAAAGGGCGAATAAGTCGAATAGAGCACCGGGATGACTCTCCCTTAAGGTGGGAATGCTGTAACTCTCGTATTTTACGATCAACCTTAAATCTCGAATCCGTTCCTATTTTCACCAAGAATTCCGATTGGGTAAAAATCGTCGCTTTTAGCTATTTACAAGTCGTGCCTTGATTATTTATCCGTTTTAACATTTGAGAAAATCGATAATTCCATATTTTAGCTTCGGAAGCTAAATTATTCGTATTTTAGTATTTCTTGACTTTTTTCGCGTTTTGCCGAAACTGTGTCAAAATATAGTACTTTAACACTTTTTAATATTTTAACTAAGTGTTTTTAAATCAAAATAATGTAGTCTAAATGTTTATAAAAAAATAAAATAATAAATAAACATAATAATAAAACCAAACACCTTTATTTTTTTTTGTGCTCCTAAAAAACTAAAAACCAAACACCCCCATTAAGAAGATTATAGGTCATGTTGACCACTTATAAAAAGGTTTGACCCTTTTATTTTAAAACATAATCCAGTTATAAAAAAAATTCTGCTCCCCTTTTCCTTCCTGCTCTGGTTCGACGACACCCCCATAAAACCACCATCACCATTGCCAAAAACCTCTAAAATCACTTCCATTCATCTCCAATTCGCTCCTATACTAAACCAATCATTCCTTATCACAAGAAATCCACCATGCATAAGTTTTCTCAAGTTCTTGATTTTTAAGGTTTTTGATTTTGAAGGGTTTAATTAAATTGGGTACAATTAGGGCAATAAGGGTTTGATTGCAAGTATTTGTGCAAGATTTGGAGTTGTAAAAAACAAGATATGGTTTGTTATTTGGGGTATGTTGGTTTCGGCAAGACAAGGAACCCAAGAGGATTTTGTGTGATTGATCTTTCTTGCATTCCATTGTGTTTGTAATTATTTTCTAAACCTTTTTGTATTGATTAATTTTTATATTGCATGCATGTGTTTAATTTTATACTTAGAATCCATGGATCGTTGTGCATGAAGTGTTGTTGAGGTTGGATTGATAGTTTGAGATGATTAGCAGATGGAGTTAGGCTAGATAGAGGTTATTGTGAAGCATATTTGTTTTGAAAAATGAAGTTTGAAGGGGTCTAAAGCTACCCATGTAGACCAGAAACTTTAGGGTTGATTTTGACTAAGTTAAAAATTTTAAATCTAAATTTAGGCTTAAGAATATGGTAGAAGATGTCCGTAGCTTCAATTCGATATATGGATAATTTGATAACTCTTAAAAACGAAGTATTTAGTGCTAACGGAAGTTTGGAAAATATTTAAAATAAATTCCGCACTTTTCTTTTATGCATAGTTGTTGCAGATTCGAAAAAAGGTATTTTCGTCAAGTTCTGTATCGTTTTGGGTCTCGGGTAAAACTAAAAAGTTGTTTAAAATGTCGTTTTACCTTTTCACGAGGATATCTATGTCTAAAAAACGCATATTAACGGATCAAAATCTTAGAAATAGATACTACATATTTTAAGAAAAATATTATTTGTGCAGAATTTTGTAAGAGTATTTTCATCGCACTCAGTCGAGTTTTGGGTCTAGGGTATAATTGAAAAGTTGTCCGGAATGTCGTTTTATGTCAAATGATAGTATACCCCATAATTAATAACGCATTTTGGCGGGTCATTTTTGATAAGTCAAACTTAGGAAAAACATATATTTTAAAAAGTCAAATTTGGTAAAAATTTAAGAATGATCATTTGGCGTAGTAGAAACCGTTTGAACTTGAAATATTATATCAAAAACTATTTTATAACAAATAAGTCATACTTAAGCTTTTGGTTGTGTCTAAAATCAAATTAGGTATATGAAGAATACTAGTAATCTTTAAGATCAAAGCAGAACTAGAGAGAGAAAGTGGGAATGATGTATTTCTAGTGAGGGAAAGTAAAAGAGAGAAATGAATAACTATGTGAAAAATGATACAACCAACCACCCTTTTCCATGGCATGGAAAGGGTATAAATACCTACTATTTGGACGTGGGCTTGGGCCTTTATGGGTTTATCCATGGGCTTTTAGCTAACTTCCTAAGTAAGTTTCCAAATATTAACTTAACAAGCTAACTACAGTTATCTATGGAGTGATCGATACTTTCTTAGGATTTTCGTATTCCTAACAATCTCCCCCTAAGGGAGGTCACTCCATGTCACAAAATCTTAAACCTAGCATACTATTCTGAGTCTTCAATCTTGTGCTCGCAAACTTGATTTATTTTTCTTTTTATTCATCTTGTGAATATGTTGTAGTGTCCTTTGACATTAGGTTTGAGCACGTTCTTTTGACTTTAACTTGCATGTGATCTTTGAGCTTCTTGAGATCATCATCCATTCATAATCTCTTATCATCATCTTGTGACCTTTCACCAGTCTTATGTCTTTGTGACCTTCGGCCCGGCATGCTCATACTTTTCTTGATCTTGAAAGCTTGTATTAGGATATCATTCTTGAAGTTCTTTAACTTTAATACTTCGTCACTTCAAGAAGGACGTACGGCATCAGAGTAGCGGAAGACTTTTTGAAACATGTACTTGAGCTTTCATCATGTCTTTATATTTTGTCGTTCGAGTATGAGCATGGGGCTTTGGAATCAACACGTCCTTGATCATGAATGGCTACCGTCAGGATTTTCCTGCAGGTTTAGGTTAGTGATAATCAACATGTATATGGACAAAGGTGCCTTTGTTCACATTCGTCAAATACGGTTGAAATAACCACGGTTCCCCATTATTCTGTATAAATACTACCTGTGATCAGGTAGAATTCCAAAGAATCTCCTTGACAGGGTTTCGCAACTACACTAGCCGTTCTCATCATCGGGGCGTCTCAAAGTAGACAACACGATGTGAGTGAACCAGTGAGAGATGATCCCACCGATTGAATGAGAATTGATGTAGAAAAATTCAATTGATGTGTCACTTGCTAAAGTGGTTTTGCGACACACCAATAGTTTTTATCATTTCAAAATTCTTTACAACCGACAGTCCATTACCTGGAACAAGTTTGATTCTTTGTAGAATCGCACTGTTGTTGCTTTCCAGTTATCACAAGTTTGATTCATAAGGAATCGCACATGTCACCTACCGCAGTGCTATTTGATGTTGATACTGGAAGGATTTCCATCTTCATTGTGAATACATAGGTATCACTCGGATGTTCTGGCAAAATCACAAGGATAATGCGTAGTACTCTTAAGTATATTTCTTATTTTCACAATGTGTGAAAAAATAAGATGAAATGGATTAGTGTCCTAATGAGATTTGTTGATGATCTCTTTTGGCTCTAGACTCTATTGTGCACATTTTTTTAAGTGATCGGAGGCTAGAGCTGACTGCCACCTTTTCAATATCAACCAACTCGGAGTGAGAATGTAAATAGAAATGAGTGTAATCTCCGTGAGTTTTTGAGACACGATCTTTCTGACCTTTAATGGCTGGGGAGGGTTGTACATTGCATCACTGGGTCCATGATGACTATCTTCAATACCGGACAACAACTTAGTGTTTCTGATAGCATATGTATTGTCATGGTTTCTGCCTAAGTGTATAAAGGGCTTCTTTCTTTACACTCTTTATCCTTAGATTTATTTTTCATTCTTTAACCCTTTCAATGCTTACCGAGACTTCATAACTAACACCTTGTTGGTTTATTCTAGTGTTAGCTCAATCTCAGTTGGCATTATTCCCGATTCTCACTTTTTCTCCTTTTGTATCATACCTAAGGACTTCTATACTATCTAGTGGATATCCCTGGGTAGATCCCTCAGGTTCTGGCTGGATCATGGGATTTGAATACCTATGCCTAACCACCTTCTAACTCCATAAATTTAAGTACATGGTCGGTCTTTTAGGTATTCCATCACAATCCTTCAAAATCATTAAAAAGTTCAATCAAAGTATTTGATATAAATATCAAAAGATTTACACTTTGAAAGTTTTTCATCATCACTGAAAGCTCCTTCTTAACATGTGCATCGTTATCGTAGTACATGCTAAGTGTAGAGTGCATTGAGTCTATTTTTTATGATCACATTTCAGTACAAGTTAGATTTAGTTTAATCATATTTTCTCCCTTTATCCAAAATGTTAATCCCTTCATATTTTGAATATCAATTGATTAGACGTTTGGTTCTGGTTTAGAGTACGTATATAAAATACCTCAAATGCAAATTTCAACCAAATGCCCTTAACCAAGGGAAAAGGTCCAATTTATGAGGGATATATATATATATATATATATATATATATATATAATAATTAATATTTATCTTATATTATATATATATATATATATATATATCTATATATATATATACTAGTGCCCAAAGCCCGCCCGATGGATGGGCTCGTTGTACAAACACCCCCATTTTTACATATAGCAGCGGAAGCTAATCTGGGGTATTACTTCAAGGTACAACGCATTAATCATAGAAAATGAATCAAAAGAGTCGTTTTTGAAAATTAAGTTATCATTCATTATTTTTCAGAGTTTTTCAAAAACGAGAGGTTCCAAAAATCTATACCAATAAAGTTGAATAATAACGGTATTTTCCATCCTCCATGTCCTCTCTATCCGTGCCATTTGTTACCTGAGATAAAACATGCTAAAAAGTCAACACAATAGCTGAGTGAAAATCCATAGGTTTACGTAATGTTATTTGAATGCAAATGCGATATTGGGCTACAATTGTATTCACCGTTATTGAAAACAATATTTATTATTACCTTTAGCCTCATGAATCCGAAGCCTTAGGTATGGTGATACGTATAGCCCTGCGGGTACTTGCCCAAATACCGGTGATTTCTATTGATGTGCAATTGGTTACCGTAACTGGGTACACCAACGGGGAGTCCAATCCCAAATAGATCTATTTCACATCATTCGCGCTTACTTCGGAGTAGTATTTAACGGATCATGATTATGGGACTTAAAGGCAAGCAGTTACTTAGGCTATAGTAAATTGAAATGCATACATAATATTGCATTCATGTTTTAGCATGTATCCCCCTCGCGACGTTTTATGAAAGATTGGAAATGCGGGCTATGATACTTCAAATGAACAGTTATAGGGAAATTGATAGCAATGTATATGAAATGAATAGTAATGGCTTCGTCACGGGCAACCTGGGGTAATATATGTCAAGTCTTAGTTTGATTGAATATGTAAGATTTTACATTGATGTCGGTTTTGATATTAAATTATCATAACACCGTTCGGGCCATCATAATTCAGAAGTCATTCAGTAAACGTTTGAGGAGCTAGGGCACTTTAAATCGTAAACCCAACAACTCAGTCAAAACGTAATACCAAGATGAAACTCCTTAATATGAAGCTCCCTAGTATTGTGGTATGATATGAATCCGGGACATGATTTTTGAAAGCACATCGATGATGAATGATATAATAGTTATAACATAAGCAGTTTTAAGCATTTTATTCAATATCTGGAAATGTTAAGCACGTCAAGCGTTAATTAAAGTTATGTCTTGTAATGTTTTGAATGTGTTTTTATACTTTTTCAAAATGTTACATTTTAGACCCTTGAGTTTGAAAAGTGGCAGAATATACCCTTGGAGTTTGCACTTTTACGACTTTGGTCCCTCAAGTTTAAAAGATATACCAAGTAAACCTTGTACTTTAAAAAGTGACATAATAGACCCTTGTAGTTATAACTTTAATAAAATGACACTTTTAGTCCTTTTAGTTATAAGTTTATGAAAGTTACGATATATACCCCTTGCATGGATAATTTTTACAAAACGATAATTTTTACAAAACATGTCCAAATTGTTATGCAAGCTTATTTTAACATTTCAATATACATTTATAAGTTATAATAAACTAAAATATGAAGATTTAACACAACGCAAGTTTAAATTAATAATTCGTTAAGCTAGGAAGCAAAATGGGTCATTTTAGGGTTTTAAATGAAAACGCGCGGATTTTTATTTCAAATTCTTTCAAAAACCAATATTATTGATTCATTAACATGTTATATGATAGATTATAACATAATTTGAGCATTATAACTTTAGGATTTAAGAAACATGGAAATTAGGGTTTTAGAGCTCGGTTTTTGGATCAAAAAGGCATAACACATAAGTTTTTCATGAAAATGGATCAAACAAGAGTTCATGAACATTCATAAGAACATTATAAGAGTATGAGAGAAGGTTTGATGATATGAAACCTGAGTTTGAGCTATGATGATGAATAATGGAGTCGTATGGGTTGTTTTGGGTTGAAACGCCTTCGTTCGCCTAGTTTCTTCACTCCGGGACTTCAATTCTTTGGGGCTTCGCTTCTTAGACTTCTTTAATGATCCTTGGATCATAAGGGAGCAAAGGATTGCTACCAATTGGTTTATAGAAGGAGGAGGGTTGGTGCGAGTTGAAATGAACACAAGAGTGCCCTATTTATACTCGAATTCAGGTGAGGTGAGTAAGCAAGGCTTAGTTTCTGATCTTGACACATAGGAGGTCTATTATAGGATGTGTAGAAGCTATAAATTCAGGTGTGGAGGTCTAGTAAAGTAGATTGAAGTGTTGGACTTCCTTAGTGCTTGCCGCGGGTGCATCGAGGAAAAAGGAGGTCATGTACCTTCATTTTTAACCAAGAAATGGTCTAACCAGCTGAGTAAGCTGCCCCAAGGTTTCTAGAAGGAGTTCATGTAAATATCTTGCACATGGATGGGTCTTAAATGGGTCAAAGAAGGCAAAGAAAGGGTGCGGGTCTGTTTTGAGCTCGACAAGGGTTTTCACAAGTTTTCTCACTTATATTTCGTGTATATTGATCATGGATGGTTGGAAAATGTTCTCAAGGTCTGTAATAAGAAGTTTCATTAGGATTTAGCAATTGGTTTGGGTTAAAATGGGTTAAAAATGATGAAATGAGGTCACGGGTTCCATTTGGTACGGTTTAGGGTTTTCTTGACTTTCTTTGCTTATAATTCGTGTACATTGGACCAAGATTGATAGATTATTGATCCTAGGTAGTATATTAAGGATTATAATCAAAAGTTGAGAGGTGGTTTGGGTTAAAACGGGTAGAAAATGAGTAAACGAGTCAAAAGTTCAATTAGGGCACAATTAGGGTTTTCTGCATTTTTTCTGTCAATAATTGAAGTTTGAATGATGAAATGTTATGGAATATGATTGAGGAATGTTGATACTTTATGTTATTACAGCTTATTGAGGAGTTGGTTTGGATTTTACAATGGATAAAAATTAAGAAATGGGTCATGGTTTAGAATCTAGCTTGGTTTTAGGGTTTAGGGTTTTGAATTAGGGTTTTGATGTAAAAAAGTGTATGAAAGCTTATGAATGGAATAATTAAAGGTGTTATATATTGTATAATGAGTGTAGTAGTTGTAACATAAAGTGGTGGTGGAGAAATGAGGAATGAATAACGGAGGTTAAAACGGATTTTGGGCAGATCATGCTTAATGATTTGTATATTGAGCTTGTACTTTGATTTGAAGAGATTTTATATTTCAATTGAGATGTTATATTACTTGTAATTGCTTTAAGTAGCTTGTTACATTACTTTAGATGTTAATCTTTCATGATATTAGCGGTTTAGAGGCACTCCGATAACGGTTTTAAAGCCCGTTTATGTATAACGTTGCGAATGGTATCATTATAGGAATAATGTACTTGTAAAAATGATATTTTGATTATGTGACTTGCTATATTATGATTGATTGATTGACATATATGCAGATTAGGGATAGCCTAGGTTAGGTTGCCTGAGCCTGTTAACTTTAGTTATGCCAAGAAATGTTGACATCGAGATATTTGTCAAAGTAAGTAATGTATAAAGCAAAAAATTTCCCTGAAAAACGCGAGTTCATAATATAATTGAAAGATTTACATCAATCTAACTTAATAGATGGATATTTACATTTATGAAAATTGCGGGTTGTTATAGTCCCCCATCCTTACAGAAATCTCATCCCGAGATTTAATTGAATTTTGAAGTGATGATTGAAAATAGATGAGGATATTTGGCACGAATTTCGTCTTCACATTCCCATGTAAACTTTGGTCCTCTTTTAGAGTTCTATCGCACTTTGACTATAGGAATATGACTTCGCTTTAGCTGTTTGATTTAACGGTCCATTATCTCCACTGGTTCTTCTACAAGGTTGAGTTTGTCGTCGAGTTGAAGTTCTTTTATTGGAATAATAAGAGATTCATCGGATAAGCACTTCTTGAGATTAGAAATGTGGAAAGTATTGTGGATACTACTAAGCTCTTCAGGTTACTCTAGTTTGTACGCCACTGGGCCAATTCATTCAAGGATTTTGAATGGTCCAATGTATCAGGGATTAAGCTTTCCTGTTTCGAATTGAAGCGACACTTACGGGGTGATACTTTTAACATAACACGTGCAACTTGATCTCTAAAGGCTTTCGCCTTACTTTGGGCATAACTTCTTTGTCTCTCTTACAGCTTAAAAGCGTGACGAATTTGTACGATATTTTTCAGTGGTTTCTTTGCAATTATTTCTGGTCCGTAAGTTGAGAATCTCCATCTTCAGCCACAAACAGGTGATCTACACTTTCGACCATAAAGTGCTTCGAACGGTGCTGCCTTGATACTGGCATGATAACTGTTATTGTAGGAAAATTCTACCAATGGTAAATGTTTATCCCATCCTTTCCCAAAATCTATAACACAAGCTCGTAGCATGTCTTCGAGTGTTTGGATGGTTCTTTCACTTTGTCCATCGGTTTCAGGATGATATGTTGTACTCATGTCTAGTTGAGTACCCAAAGCATTTTGCAATGATTGCCAGAATCTGGATGTGAAATGACTGTCACGATCCGAGATGATAGAGATTGGTACGCCATGTCGAGAGACTATTTCTTTGATGTATAACCTCGTAAGAGTTTCCATACTATCAGTCGCTCGAATGGGAATGAAATGCGCCGATTTGGTAAGACGATCGACAATGACCCAGATGGCATCATGTCCGGTTGAGGTTTTGGGTAGCTTTGTAACAAAATCCATTGTTATTCTTTCCCATTTCCACATAGGAATTTCTGGTTGTACCAATAAGCCGGATGGCTTTTGACATTCTGCTTTAACTCTAGAACATGTCAAACACTTGCTAACATATTCTGCGATGATTGCCTTCATGTTAGGCCACCAATAGAGTTTCTTTAAATCATGGTACATTTTATCAGAACCCGGGTGAATAGAATATTTTGATTTATGAGACTCATGCATGATTAAGTCTCTCAAACCGCCAAAAAGTGGTAACCAGCTTCGGTTTTTGATACAACGAGTTCCATCAGGATGAATTTCAAATGATTTGTCCATTCCTCGTAGGTTCTCGTTTTTGACATTTTCTTCTTTGAGGGCTTCATTTTGGGCTTTGAGAATTTGAGATGGTAATTTTGGATGAACGTTTAAGATTAATGCTCCAGCTCGGAGAGGTTTGATTTGTTTCTTTCGGCTTAAGGCATCTGCTACAACATTTGCCTTTCCGGGATGATAGTAATCTCCCAACTCATAATTGCGGAATATTCTAACCATCGGGCGTTGCCTCAAAATAAAAATTCAATTGCTTTTTGACGAAGAATATGATGAGGCTCTTGTGGAGATATAAACTGTACATTTGACGTATAATAGTGTCTCCAGATTTATAGTAGCGAATATTACTGACCCTATTCAAGATCATGAGTGGTATAGTTTTCCCCATGAGGTTTGAGTTGTCGAGATGCATAAGCAATGACTTTTTCTCTTTGCATTAATACAACTCCTAACCCTTGAAGAGATGCATCACAATAAACGATAAAATCATCGTTTCCTTCTGGTAATGCTAAGATTGGTGCTTTACAGAGTTTTTGTTTAAGAAGTTGAAAAGCTGATTCTTGTTCTTCGCTCCAGATATAATTCTTGTTTTTTTGGGTTAATTTAGTCAAAGGCTTTGCAATTTTTGAAAAATATTCGATAAATCTTCGGTAATAGCCGGCGAGTCCTATGAATTGACGCACTATTTTTTTTTTTTTTTTTTTTTTTTTTTTTTTTTTTTTCTTTTTTTTATGTGGGTGTAGTGGGGAGATGGTCAATTCTTAAACAGTTCAATCTTGGCAGGGTCAAATGAAGTTCCTTGACTATCGATGAGATGGACAAGAAATTCACGATTATGAATCCAGAATCCCAATTAGAGAAACCTTTGGCATACAAGTTTTCTTTCTTTTCGGAGTAATTCCAAGGATAATTCTGAGATGATTTACATGTTCTTCTTCGATTACGAGAATAGATAAGATATCATTCGATAAACACGATTACGATTTATCTAGATATGGTTTACATACAAGTTCATGAGATCCATGATACGTGGTGCGTTTGTAAAACCAATAGCAGGACTGAAATTCATAGTGTCTAGTATCTTGTCTGAAAGCAGTCTTAGGAATATCTTCTTTCCCTTACTTTAGTTGTTGATAACCTGATCTTAACAGTCATTTGAATAAACGCTTGAACCTTGAACGTTGATCGAATAAGTCAGTCGATCCTGGTAATGGATAAGATTCTTTATGGTAAGTTTGTTAACTCTCGGTAACGATACACATTCTGAAAGATCCGTCTTCTTTTACCAATAAGACAGGAGCTGCCCCAAGGCGATGTTACTTGTCGAAATGAAACCGTGGTCGATTAGTTCTTGAGTTGGTTAGATAAAACTCCTGCATTTCTGAAGGAGCCAATCTATAAGGTGTTCGAGCTACAGGTGTTGCTCCGGGGATTAAGTCGATTTGGAATTCTACTTGGCGAACGGGAGGGAGACCGTGTAGATCTTCAGAAAAAACATCTGGAAATTCTTTGACTACGGGAATGTCTTCTAGTCTTTTCTCGTCTGATTTCTTCTCCATTACTTGAATCATGAAAACTTGGACAACTCGAGAATTTATACCTTTCAGTTTTTTATACAGGTTAATGCGATTTTAGTCTGAGGTTTTTACTTCGTATCACTCGAATGATTAGGAGTTTTCACGTTGATAGGAATGTGAATAACTTTTTCGTCACAGAGAATTTTGGCATGATACTTGGATAACCAGTCGATACCGGATGGACAACGTCGAAACTGCAAGCTTAGTTGGCATGAGGATCGATTTCAAAAGGTTGATTTATCAGAGTTAAAAGTGCAGCCTGTAATAAATGTGTTATGCTTACTAAGTTTTCGTCAGCCATTTCGACTATCCATAAAAGGTATCTATTGTAATAGACGGAATATTTAGTTTAGAGGCAAGCGATATGGATATAAAGCTTCTATCAGCTCCGAAATCAAACAATACTTTGACTAAATGCTGATTTAATAGAAACATACCCGTAACTACGTCGGGTGTATTGAGCATGTCTAACTTTCAGCAATGTGGCTCTTCCTAGGGGCATTGATGATGTCTTGCGCACTGATTTGTATAATGCCCTTTTTCTCCACAGGCATGACATACAACTGTTACTGGTAGTTGATTACTTCCAGTAGCTGGCCTCTTGTTTCGGCAGTTCTTGCTCAAATGGCCCACCTTGTTGCAAATATTACATTTGCCAGTACAAGGTCCGGTGTGATGGAAATTGCATCTTTTGCACAAAGGGAGATCTCCGGCATACCTACTGTTTTCTGATGGAGTAACAGCATAGGCTCTACCAGCTTCTTGCCTTCGGTTTTGGCGATTGTTGTAGCGATTGTTGGTGTTGCGGTAGTTGTTGTTGCTGCGGGAGCTGTTGTTGAAAGTTCTTTTGTCGTCAAACTTTCTTTTGTTGTCACTCGATACTTGCATTGGAGTATGTGTTACTTGATCCATTAGCCTGTTGGGCTATGTTGAGGCTTCCTCTAAAGTTTGAGGTTTAGAGGCAGTAACATTTCCTTCAATGCTTCGAGGTAGTCCCCCGATGAAAGCTTCCAAGAGTTTATCGTTGTTTGGCACCATGTTTGGACATAGAACCGTTAATTCTTGGAATCTTCTAACATAAGGTTTAAGATCATTTCCCTTTACAATCAGATTGTAAAGTTCTTCTTCCATCTTTCTGATCTCAGTCCGGGGACAATACTTGTTTGTCAAAAGCCTTTTTAACTCAGTCCAGGTGATTTGATTGGCTTGCTCTATTCCCATAGGCTGGGCATATGCATTCCACCAGGACAAGGCATCGTCAGTTAAAGTACCAGTAGCAAATGTTACTTTGTTTTCTTCGGCACATCTGCTACGAGAGAATACTGATTCGGTTCGTTCAAACTAGCGAATAAGGCCTACTGCTCCTTCCGTACCATTAAAGTAGAAAGGTTGACAGCTAATAAAAACTCTTTTAGTTTCATGTTTGTTACTATGGAGTTCCAGTAGGACCGAGTTCCTGTTGGATTCCTGCACTTGCCATTGTCGCAGCTGAGCTTCTAGAGCGAGGTGGCACTATCAGAACTAGCTTTCTAATGCATCTTGAGTCCTAGTCGGTCGCTTCCGTTGTTGATGCTCATTTGGAGGCATTCTATCATAAAAGACAAAACACACAATAAGAATGACACTACAAGTATAAGCTTGTTCTTTCTTTAAAATGATTAAGAGAACTGCTTATTGTTGAAATGCTTAAAGGTAATAATGCTTTCATTTAGCATTTTTAACAATGGTGTATCTAACGGTTTTGGTATGATGATGAATGTACGAGGGTGATGATGAATGAATGATGAATAAGATGAGATGATTAAAGTGGTAAGGAAAAACAAGGTAGATAACGGGATTGCTTTGTATTTAAGATAAACTTGCCTTAGTACTTACATAGTTCAAGATTTGACAAGTTGCTTTTATTTATACCACACATCCCGTGGCTAGGTTAAAGCTAAAAACTGGAATTTAAACTAGAATGGTGTCATTCATGCGGTTCTGGTCTCGATGATGAGTTCTTCATGCGATTTTCTATGGTCTGCTTGGTGATCGAGTTTCCTTGTCGTTTGATACTTTCTCCAAATTCTAGCAATTATAGGGGCTAGAGAAATTTTATGGGTTGCTTCTATTTGCTTTCTCTGGAGTTTGGAAATCTGAGTATGAGCTTGCTGAAGTTCGGTTCCCGAGTATCAAATCTCGTTTGAATAATTTTAAGTTCCTTTCGAGGGCCTTTCGATTCAGTTTTCAATATGTTCTACGTTCGATGGGGATTGCATCTAGGCTATTTAAGATATCCAGGATTTGTTCTTCATGACGCTCGATAGTTGACTTTTGAGAGCTTTTGCCAATCTCAAAAGTTTGAGGTTGGAACGGGGTAGAAGAAGATGATTTTGTTGGTGAAAGAAGTCCTTCTGGAAGAAAGAATTCTTGAGGTTTAGGAGGTATGATAATTGGAGGCGGGATTGGTGATTTTTCAGTATAGAAAGCTTGTAAAACCTTCATGTAAGGATCATTGGGAAATAACAAAAGGGTCGGTGAAGTTAGCGGGACAATTCCAAATGAATTGGAAGCACTAGAGTAAGTTTTCCCTGGAGAGGCCGGGACATAATCCGGAGAAGCCGGGGGAACATAGTTTGGGAAATTGGAAGAAAAGGCATCCTCCAAATTGGCAGTAGGATGGTCGGGGGAAGACATCGTTCTGCTTAACAACCCAGCAGTAAATAACATAAGTTATTTATTTAGTAATATAATAGTTATGTAACTTTACATACCATTCCGGGAGATATAGCGGCACGGAGGACTTTCTTAGATGGAAAAAGAAAAGTAGTTATAGTTAAGGTTTTAACCTTGTTCTCTATAACGTTGGCTCTTGATACCAAATCTGTAACACCCCCATTTTTACATATAGCAGCGAAAGCTAATCTGGGGTATTACTTCAAGGTACAACAGTCATAATCATAGAACGAATCAAAAGAGTCGGTTTTTTAAATATAAAGTTATCATTCATTATTTTTTCAGAGTTGTAACAACGAGCGGTTCCAAAATCTTACATAAAGTTTGAATGATAACGGTTTTTCCATCTTCATGTCCTCGCCACTCTGTGCCATTAGTTACCTGAGATAAAACATGCTAAAAAGTCAACACAAAGGTTGAGTGAAATCCATAGGTTTAAGTAATGTAATTTGAATGCAAATGCGATATTGGGCTACATTGATATACACCCGTTATTGAAAACATATTTATTATTGCCATTAGCTCATGAATCTGAAGCCTTAGGGTATGGTGATACGTTATAGCCCCTGCGGGTACCTTTGCCAAAATACCCGCGTAATTCTAATGATGTGCACTTGGTTACACGCAATGGGTACACCAACGGGGAGTCCAGCCAAATAAGATCTATCACATCATTCGCGCTTACTACGGGAGTATTAACGGTTCATGATTATGGGACTAAAAGGCCAAAAGCAGTTACTTAGGCAATAGTAAATTTGTAAATAGCATAATAAATAATTGTATCATGTTTATAACATTGTATCCCCCTCGCGGGTTTTATAAAAAGTGGAAATGCGAGGCTATGAACTCACCTGAACGGTTATAGGGAAATTGATAGCAATGTATATGTAATGAATAGTAACGGCTTTATCACGGGCAACCTGGGGTAATATATGTGAAGTCTTAGTTTGATTGAATATGAAAGATTTTACATTGATGTGGTTTGATTTTAAATTTATCAAACACGTACGGGCCATCATAATTCAGAAGTCATTCAGTAAACGTTTGAGGAGCTAGGGCACTTTAAATCGTAAACCCAACAACTCAGTCAGAACGTAATACCAGGATGAAACTCCTTAATATGAAGCTCCCTAGTATTGTGGTATCATATGGATCCGAGACATGATTTTTGAAAGCACATCGATGATGAATGATATATAAGTATAAAATAACGCTCAGTTTTAAGCATTTTTATTCCATATTAGAAATGTTAAGCACGTCATAAGCGTTAATTAAAAGTTATGTCTTGTAATGTTTTGAATGTGTTTTTATTACTTTTTCAAAATGGTACCTTTTAGACCCTTGAGTTTGAAACGTGACAGAATATACCTTGGAGTTTGTCCACTTTTAGATTTGGGTCCCTTAAGTTTATAAGATATACCAAGTAAACCTTGTACTTTAAAATAGTGACATAATAGGACCCTTGTAGTTATAACTTTAGATAAACTGACACTTTTAGTCCTTTAGTTATATGTTCTGGAAGTTACGATATATACCCCTTGCATGGATAATTTTTACAAAACATGTCCAAATTGCCATGCAAGCTTATTTTAACATTTCAATATACATTTATAAGTTATAATAAACTAAAATATGAAGATTTAACACAACGCAAGTTTAAATTAATGATTCGTTAAGCTAGGAAGCAAAACGGGTCATTTTAGGGTTTTAAATGAAAACGCGCAGGTTTTTATTTCAAATTCTTTCAAAAATCAATATTATTGATTCATTAACATGTTATATGATAGATTATAACATAATTTGAGCATTATAACTTTAGGCATTAAGAAACATGGAAATTAGGGTTTTAGAGCTCGATTTTTGGATCAAAAAGGCATAACACATAAGTTTTTCATGAAAATTGATCAAACAAGAGTTCATGAACATTCATAAGAACATTATAAGAGTATGAGAGCAGGTTTGATGATATGAAACCTGAGTTTGAGCTATGTATATGGGATTTTGGAGTTCGTTGGTGTTTTGGGTTGAAACGCTGCCGATTCGCCTCTGTTTCTTCACTCCGGGACTTCAATTCTTCAGGGCTTCACTTCTTAGACTTCTTTAATGATCCTAGGATCATAAGGGAGCAAAGGATTGCTGCCAATTGGGTTATAGAAGGAGGAGGGTTGGTGCGAGTTGAAATGAACACAAGAGTGCCCTATTTATACTCGAATTCAGGTGAGGTGAGTAAGCAAGGCTTAGTTTCTGATCTTGACACATAGGAGGTCTAGTAGGGGATGTGTAGAAGCTAGAAATTTAGGTGTGGAGGTCTAGCAAAGTAGATTGAAGTGTTGGACCTCCCTAGTGCTTGCCGCGGCTGCATAGAGGAAAAAGGAGGCCATGTGCCTTCATTTTTAACCAAGAAATGGTCTAAGCAGCTGAGTAAGCTGCTCCAAGGTTTCTAGAAGGAGTTCATGTAAATATCTTGCACATGGATGGGTCTTAAATGGGTCAAAGAAGGCAAAGAAAGGGTGCGGGTCTGTTTTGAGCTCGACAAGGGTTTTCACAAGTTTTCTCACTTATATTTCATGTATATTGATCATGGATGGTTGGAAAATGTTCTCAAGGTCTGTAATAAGAAGTGTCATTAGGATTTAGCAATTGGTTTGGGTTAAAATGGGTTAAAAATGATGAAATGAGGTCACGGGTTCCATTTGGTACGGTTTAGGGTTTTCTTGACTTTCTTTGCTTATAATTCGTGTACATTGGACCAAGATTGATAGATTATTGATCCTAGGTAGTATATTAAGGATTATAATCAAAAGTTGAGAGGTGGTTTGGGTTAAAACGGGTAGAAAATGAGTAAACGGGTCAAAAGTTCAATTAGGGCACAATTAGGGTTTTCTAGATTTATTTCTTGTATAATTGAAGTTGAATGATGAAATGATTATGGAATATGATTGATAATGTTGTAATTTATGTTATTACAACTTATTTGAGAGTTGGTTTGGATTTACAATGGATAAAAATTAAGAAACGAGTCATGGTTTAGAAACTAGCTCGGTTTTAGGGTTTTGAATGTAAAAAGATGTATGAAAGCTTATGAATGGAATAATTAAGGTTTATATATTGTATAATGAGTGTAGTAGCTTGTACACAAGTGGTGGTGAAGAAATGAGGATGAAAACGGAGGTAAAACGGCTATTTTGGAGATCATGCTTAATGATTTGTATATTGAGCTTGTACTTTGATTTGAAGAGATTTTATATTTCAATTGAGATGTTATATTACTTGTACATATGCTTTAGTAGCTTGTACATTCACTTTAGATGTTAATCTTTCATGAAATTAGGGTTTAGAGGCATCCGATAACGGTTTAAAGCCCGTTTTGATATAACGTTGCGAATGGTACATTATAGGAATAATGTACTTTGTAAAAATGATATTATGATATTGACTTGATATATTATGATGATTGCTTGACATATATGAAGATAGGATTGCCATATGTAGGTTGCCTGAGCCCGTTAACTTTAGTTATGCAAGAAATGTTGTACATCGAGATATTGGCAAAGTAAGTAATGTAATAAAGCGAAAAATTTCCCTGAAAAAGGTGAGTTCATATATAATTGATAGATTGTACATCATCTAACTTAATAGATGGATATTTACATTTATGAAAATTGCGGGTTGTTATACTCGTCTTGTGAGTATCCAAGGAATAAATAAAGGAACGGTTAATCAATTACGAAAAACGTATAAATATTTTTATAGAGTGAATAAAAACAAAAAAATAAGTGAATGGTAATCATTACAAAGTATATAATTTTATCCCAAATGCGAAATAAAGCTTCTTTATGCACGGTCGTTGAATTTGTGTATTTTCCATCTCTATCACAACATAGAATCTTCAAACCTTTTGATGTGTGTTTTGCAAACTTTAAATTTATAATAATTAGAATTACTAATTTTTACTAAAAACACAACATTCAGGAAGTGTACCCGTTCATGTATAGTATAGCTTTAGGTAAGTCCAGGTCGTTTTAGAGGGAGGGAAAAACTGGTTGATGAATTTGGATACAAGATCGTCCCAAGTTTGAATGGATCGAGGGGGTTCTTTTTCTAGCCATATTCGGGCTGCTCCCTCGATAGAGATTGAGAAAAAGCATAAGCTTAATGTAGTAAATTGGAACTTGGGGACCTCATTGTGGAGGTGATCTTGTTGAAGTAACGGATATGAGCATGCGGGTTTCTTTGTCATGGAACCGAAGAACTGTTTTTGGGTTTTTTCTGGGACAAGATTGATTAACCCATGCTTCAGCTCGAAATTGTTTGCCACAATTTCAGGAATAAGGATTGCGTCCTCGTACCCCTCGGTGGGTGCTTGGAGCAATTGAGCCATAGTTCGAGTGTCTGCCATTGGCTCTACGGTAGGATCTTCCTGAAATGGGTATTCTATACGAAGCGGTTCGATAACAACTGGCGGTCCTTCTGGTGGAGGAGGTCGCTGCTCACGAGACTGAGATCGAGTGCGCATGCACAAAATGAAAATAAAAAAGAAGAAGTTACACTAATTTTTTTTTGGATTTTTGGATTTAAAATATATTCACAATCTATTTTAAACGGACAAGAGATAGACAACTTAAGCCAAATAATCAATCTTACTTCACGGTAGCTCTCAGAATGAAAAACGCACAGGTGAGCGGAGGAGTAGGAATAGCGCGAAGGCTTATTTCTCTTTAGGGTCGTAGTTCCTAGGAACAAACCATCCTTATACACCACTTTATAGTTTGTTATTTCAAAATGAGGTGAGCCGTATATAGTAGTGATACTGAAGGCAAGTTTTAAATCTTTGGTTCGATTGGGAACTCAGTAGTTCACGGAATTTTATGATAATACTAGTGGCAGGTGTATATATTTTGTTATTTTTACCAATTAGTGATTTTAAATTTTTATGGAACTTTTTTTTAGATTTGGATTTTTTTTTTTTTTTTTTTTTTGGTTTTTTTTTTTTTTTTTTTTTGATTTTAATTTTTTATATGATATGTACTAATAAAAAGAAAAGAAAAATATTTTTGTGTTTTTTAATATTGATATATTAACAATAAGACAAGTTTCAGATAAAAGTTGGATAGAAATCGTAGCACAATGCTCCCCGGTCAACGGCGCCTAAAAATTGATTCGCTGAAACGGTATATATTTTAATTTTTAACACACCACTAGGCAAATCCAAAACTCTTCACCCCTTGACAAGGTAAAAAAAGTCAAGACCTACATAAGAAATAATACTTATATAAGAATCAAAACAAATGGATAAAAAGATTCGGAAGAGTATTCCGGGTCGGTATGTCCCAACGAGGCTGCATTGAAAATTCTCCTGGTTTGATGAGAAATTGAATGATGGAGAATATATGGTGGGAACACTGATATAATTACAACTAAAATTAATTAAATAAAATCTATTTTATTTACGGGAAACAAATATAGGGAAGTGGGGATCTTAAAAACTAGGAAACAAAATTAGTTATAGGGAAGAAATCCTAGGGAAATCCTAAAATTAAATCTAAATTAAATACGGGGAACAGAATAAGGTATCGGGAACCCTAAATACTAAAAATTAAGAAAATAAATGCTAAATTAAATTAAAAATCAAAATTAAATCCTAATTAACTTAATTTGAAAAATAAAGAAAACTAGAATAAAAACGGAGGTCGTTTGAATGCAAAACGAAAAGAAACGGTAAAACTTACCCGGTAAAAACGGGTCTAAGACTGAAATTTAATAAAAATAAAGCCTATACTAAATTTTATATTTTTCCTAGATACTAAATGACAAAAGAAAATTTTATAAAAAAGAAAAATATTTTTTTATTAATTTTTGGATTTTTTATGAATTTTTAAAGATTAAATACTAATTAAAACTAAGTAAATAGAAAAAGACAAAAAATAAAAGTTATAAAAATTCTGAAAAAATAAAATAAAATAAAGAAAAAGTTAACAATTCTAAAAATATAAAAATGCCCAAATTTTACTGTTTTAAATAAAAGTAATTAAACTAATTAGATTTAAACCTAAATTAATTATTTAATTAACTAAAAGTCTAATGGCTGTTAAACTAGAGGACTAACAGTGTAAAGCAACAAGGACAAACGGGGTAACAGGCTAACTAACCACAGGGACTAACACTGTTAACTAGAAAAGAGAAAGTTACACAAATGGTCCCTGAAGTGGACCCCGATTACAAGGTGGGTCCAACTAGCTTATTATCAAAAACTTACAAAAGCAAACTTACTCAGGGGCTTAAGGGGAACATTTTTAATAAAGGCACTTATGACTTTTAAGCACTGAATAAGCCAAAAAATAAGCTTTTATGGGGCTGCAGAACTCAATAAGCTTATTAGCTTATTTTTCTTTGTTTTTGGTTTTTTAAGCTGCAAAATAAGCTACAATTATGGGGGACAGTTAATAAGGCTAAGGGAGTCCTAAGTTTAAGCTAAGTTATCTAGATAAGCCCTAAGATAAGCTAATATGAAATAAGCTAAGTCTAACAGTTTTTAAAGAAAACAGAAAAAGTGCTACTTTAAGCCTAGAATAAGCTAAGCTAGAAGGGGAGTTAAGCTACAAAAGTTTGGGGAATTAAAGAACTACTATTAAGCTACAAATAAAAGCTAAAAGGTCCTAGAGCTTAATAGAAAATAAGCCATAAAAAGGGTGCTGAAAATTGGTTTCAGCACCAGGGGAGGTGCAAGGCAGTGGCTAGGGAGGCTTTTTGAGCTTATTGCAATAAGCTCAAATGAACTTTTTAGTTAAAACTAAGTACAAACAGAATTAAAGGGGTCTCCAATGAGCTTATATTCAAAAGATGAGCTAATGAGGTCAACTCAAACTTGCTGAATAATGGGCTGGAAAATGGCTATTCTCAAAAAAATTGCATACAAACTCTTTGACTTGTTACTTGGTAACAAAAAGGGACAGAACAAGAACAAAGGGTTGGTTTATTTGCTAGAAACAACAAAAATGAGCACAAGAGGGTGTGCTTAAGCTGCTTAAACAGCTTAAGCTTTTTAACACAATGTGGCTTAATAGCTTTTTGGCAGAATATCAAGGGATCTCAAAAACTTATTTTTTTATTAAAAACTTAGATTAACTTGGCCTAAATAAGCCCACACACTCAGCCAAAGATGGCTGAGTGTGTTTGACCCATGCCAATCCCATAATTACCCATTTTGAGGCAAAACCAAACACCCCCTTAAATATAAAAAACGAATTTTTTTTACTGAGTTTGGTTAATAAAAGAAGGGCACATACAATTGATCTTAGGTTAATTTTAATAACTTTTAACAAGTATTTAACCAAGTTAAACAGATTTAAAACAACTTGAATTATAATTCGAATTTCGACAATGGCAATAACAAGAATTTTTAACTTTGATTAAAACTGAAAGATTACAACATAAAGCTTTAAAAAACAACTGAGTTACACTTAGTTTATTAAAAGAAAGACTTGGAAATAAAATTAAGCTAGAAAACATAAAAAAATGGTGTGTTGAGTCTCGGCTTGGTCTCTCTTCTTTTATAGAGGCTCAAAGCCCTTGGGCTGTGTTTGTTGCGAGTGTAGAAAGGCCCTCATCCATTCCTAGCCCTTGGATTGCTTTGCACCATTCTCAGCCATGGATGGGAACTTTGGGTTGTGTGATTTTGGCTGAGAAAGAGTTATAGGGGCACTAGGGAGGTGGGAAGTGGTGAGAGTGAGCTGTGGAGTACTTGGGAGGTGGTTTGGGCTCGAAACTGTGGGGAAAAAGGGTGGTAAGGGTTTTGGCGGGTACGGGGTGTACAGGGCAAGTGGTTGCAGGTTTAAACGTAAAGGTTGGGGAAGAGGCAAGTTTAGTCCCCCATCTCTTTTCATATTTCACCTATTCTTTTTAGCGGGTTTTTTAGTTATAAAGATAGTTTAGAATGTGGCAGCTTAAGTCCTTGTGGTTTATAAAACTAAAAGTTTAAAAAGGTTTTTGGAAAATAGGCAATTTAGGTCCTGTGTTTTATTAACTAAAAGGGATAAAAAGGTTTTGGTTTAATTGCATTTTCAGCCTTGTGTTTTTTTCTAAACAATTTCTTTTTAAAACAACTTTAAAATTTTGCATTTTAGCCCTAAACGTTTATAAAAAATGACTTCTTGGGCTTTGTTGGGCTTGGGTTTGTCATTGGGCCCATTGGGTTTGGGTTTGGGCCCAATAAGTTGTGTGGGTTGTATTGGGCCAATTGAGTTGTCTGGGCCCAATAAAGTTTAGGTTGGTTATTGGCTTTTTCAAGCCAATAATGGTTTGAAGTGGGTTTTGTGTGCTTCAATGGATGAGATTGGCCTTGGCACTGGGTAGGTTTGGCCTTCAAAGTCTTCACAGTCTTTGTCAATTGCACACAAATGGCTGTTTTAATTGATTAGAGGGCCCATTAGGTCTTCACAGTCTTCTAGATATACTATTGGGCTTTCCCGGCCTCAGATGGGTAAAGAGTGCATTCAAATGTCTCTCTTTTCAGTTCCGCTCCGGTTTGACTGCTGACTTCTTCAGTATTGACTCTGGACTTTGGCATTTTGTACTTTCTGGCCTTGATTGTGCACAGTTCTTTTCCATTACATTGCTAAGTTATTGTCATTTTGGCTTCGGTTTTCTGTTTTTTGATGATATCCACTTCTGCACAATACAAATGCAAAACAAACATATATTTGGCAGTTTTTGTCTGTTTTTGGTCATTTAAGCTCGTTTTTAGAGGTAAAAGATATGTGTAATTAAGCACTTATCAGGCGCCACTGCCGGGGAGGCTGTGAAAGGAATTATCGTTACGTTTGAAAAATTGTGTTTGAATTTGTGAATATCTCTTTTATTTTTATAAAAATACAAAAATATTTTTCATTTCTTTTTAGTATATATTTATAAAACAAGAAAAACCAAAAATATAAAAACATTTTCTTAATCAACAAATAAAAATCATCAATCATATAATACTTCCACTAAAGTATTATCATTAATAAATTCCGGTGAACTTGTTGGTTCCCAAATCGAACAAATGATTTAAAAACTTGCCATTTGTGTCGCTTACGACGTACGACTCACCTTGAAAAGTTAAACAAACTAAAAAGTGAGTATAAGGAGGGTTGTTCCGAGGAACTACGACCCGAAAGGAGAAATAAGCTTCGCGCTATTCCTACTCCTCCGCTCACCTGTGCGTTTATCTTTTTGAGAGCTGTTAGGAATTATGAATTCCTAGTTCCTACTGGTAGTACACAGTTCCTACTAGTAGTAAGATTTAGTCTTCCTGGTCTTTTGGAAAGTCCTGGTATTATGGAAAGTAT
>BQNB010023786.1:4176-61429 GCA_026074375.1 Tanacetum coccineum | reverse complement strand
GACATATAAAAGTAAAATGATGTCAATAATATTTTAACACGTCATGTCAATAATATATACTCGAAAGTAGTTATATTATGACAAGAATAAATAATGAAAAATGATATGCACCTAGAAGTAAATAAAAACAATTCCATATAATGGAAAGTGGTGAAGGATGAGCGAGAGCAAAGAGGGAAGGTGTTGAGATAAGGTTGAAAAGGACGGTTTAGTTGGGATAAACAATTAAGTACCAATTCATGCAATAATTATATCAAATGGGTCAATTACTTGGGATAAATGATGCTATAAAAAAGACGTTATTTGATGTCATCAAATATCCCCCCACTTGAATCCTACTTGTCCTCAAGTAGCCTTTAGAAGTTTATAAAAATGTATCCCTAAGGATATTTTCCGTTAAAGCACTTATTCGATCAATTACAAGTACACAACCAAACACCTCACGAAATAGGAAGATAAAAACACTCAAATCACTCAACTAATCTATGTGGTAACATGTAACTAATTCGCTCAATTGCTCAGTCGTGACGAGTATTCTATTATAAGCTTGGCAAGGATACACATCTCCACCACTAAAGCTAAGGAGTAACAAGTTTATAAAGATAAATATGGGTTTTTTTATTGAAAGGCGTACGGTTGATCATTCTACAATCTTTCACCAGAAGTACAACGCCAACAAGGCAGCTGAAGCACACATACACACCCAGAACGCCGGGATAGACATGTGTGTTCGATCACATCCCCATTCGAATTTAACTAACGGTTAGGATGAAGAATGATATAGGGTAGGAACCTTCTAACTTTCACCAAAACTCATAAATCAACAAGGCAGCTAAGACATGCATACATGGCCGTAACGACGGAATAGACATGCACGCTCGAACAAGTCCTCATTGCGTAAAACCAGCGGCTAATCATCAGGTGAGAGGGAAGTAAATTGTTGTTAAATAAAAATCAAGAAACAAATAGATTAAGACTTAAGATACAAGTTGCTAGATACTTATTTCCTAACCATTACATGATAAAGACACAACTATTTAGAACGTCTTGATCATAGATAAAAAATAACAACCTAAGTTGGCGTTCCCATAACGATCAACTTCCCAATCATCCCAAAACTTTACATACTTTATAAGGCAAGTGGCGATATCTTCCACTTGGTATAATACTCTACATCGTTGATTTTTAGGCGTATCAACGAATAATCGATCCTTCGTATAATTCCTTCGGTAATGCTTTTTGCGAAATGTTTATCTTCAAACTTTCTTTCTTTCTTTTTTTAATACTTCAAATATCGGTGTAGTTTCACCATCTTCACCATCATAATAATTCTGGATAATTTCTTCGATAATTTCTTCGTTCTTCGGTTTCACCAATAATTGTAAAGGTTAAAATTACATGAGCTTTGACTACTAATATACATTCTCATTTGCAATGTGCAAATTTCTAACCGCACCAAAGATAAAAAATGATACAAGACTTGGGAAATATAAACTTTACACTTTAAGCAACTAGCAACTTTAATCTAACAGGGTAGGTTAAGGTGTAAGGGTGTAACGAAACAAATAGTTGGTGTAAATTCCTAAAGGATTGGCTCTATGGGTTGTTCTAGTGGATCATCACTCTAAAGTTGAGAGTGGAAGGGTTTAACGGGAGGTTAACTAACCGGTGTAGTTAGTTAATAAACAACATGTATAGTCGATTTGGTTGTAATCCTATGATTTACCAATTTAAACAAGTTACTCCAATAAAATCCATAATACTCATTATTGTAGTCTCGAATAGATATACCAAGCCAAGTTCTAAAGTCTACAACATTATCGGCACACTCATATTTTTTTGGTTGTAAACATTAGGAAACGGAAAAGGTTTAAAGTTCATCAATATATAAAAAAGGGTTATTGTGTGCAGGTTATGTAACAAGAAATTTCACAAAAGTATGCTTGAAAAAAAATTGAGCATAATTTAAGCTTTTTATTGTGAAAAATAGAACAAGTAAGCATTCTAATTCCATCCCCCACTTGAATTATACAACGTCCTCATTGTCTTGTTATATAAAAAACTTAAATCAAGGGAGAATTTAAAAAGAATTAGAATGAGAAACTCCCTGGATTTTTTGCTCGGTAGATTCTCCAATTTACGTTTATGGGTTTCAAGACTCCAACACTTCAAGATTTCCAGATCCATAAATTCTCCACCAATATTCGTCGATATTTCCTTCACAAGGTCCTGCGTAAATTCTCAGAAAAAAATGAAATTCTGTCTCCGTGTATTCGTTTGGTCAGACTCAAAATAAATACCTAAAACTGTACAGGAAGTCGATACATCGTATCCATTCCCCAGGATACGCAGTATTGATACCTGTGTCGAATACGCAGTATTCGTTTAACGAATACGCCATATAGACTGTGCTGAAAATAAAGACTGGATAACGTCCAGATAGTCAATACGCCGTATCCATGGGGTTTGGATACACCGTATAGACAATATGGGAAGACAGACTTGATAAAAATTGAAAATACATTCCGGGTTGTCTCCCGGCAAGCACTTTTGTTTTTATGAGAGTCTTTAAGTTAGACTCCCTTCAGCTTCTCGTTGCGTCATTCTCCAACTCTATAACCTCATCATCCTCCTTGTCAATATCACCTCCGTAATATTTCTTCAATCGTTGCCCATTGACTTTGAAGCTAAACCCGTCCTTGTCAGTAATTTCTATAGCCCCATGTGGATACATCATTTTAACAATGTTAGGACCGCTCCATTTCGATTTAAGTTTTCCAGGGTACATCTTCAAATGAGAATTATAAAGTAGCACTTGGTCGCCTACCTTAAAATCTTTATCACCATGAAGTCTAGAATCATGCCACTTCTTCGTCTGTTCTTTGTAAATCCTAGTATTCTCATAAGCATCATCTCTTAATTCGGCCAACTCATTAAGCTGCATAAGACGACTTTTGCTAGCAAGCATTAAATCCAAATTACATTGTTTCAATGCCCAATGTGCCTTATGCTCAATCTCCATGGGTAAATGGCATGCTTTCCCATAAACAAGTCTAAAAGGCGTACACCTTATTGGTGTTTTGTTTGCCAGTCTCCTAAAATGCCCAATAATGCTTTGTAAGTTTTTCGACCACCCTTCTTTAGGATTGTACCCCACTGATCTCTCTAGGATACGCTTAATAGCCCTATTAGTAACTTCAGTTTGTCCATTAGATTGAGGGTGATATGCCGTGGATAATTTGTGAGTCACACCATATCTTTGTAAAGCTTTTTCAAGCTGGGAATTACAAAAATGTGTCCCTCTATCACTAATCAAAGCTTTAGGAACTCCAAACCTAGCAAATAAACTTCTTAAAAACTTAACCACAACACGTGCGTCATTCGTAGGTAATGCTTGAGCTTTGACCCATTTGGACACATAATCGACAACTACTAATATGTATTTATTACCTCTAGATTGGGGAAATGGTCCCATAAAATCTAATCCCCAAACATCAAAGACTTCGCATACCTGAATGTTATTTTGAGGCATTTCGTTCCTTGAAGATATGTTTCCCGATCTTTGACATGCATCACATCGTCTTACGTACTCATTAGCATCCTTAAAGACACTAGGCCAATAAAATCCGGACTCGTAAACCTTCTTTGCGGTAATATTAGCACTATGATGCCCACCTGTAGGTCCCGAATGACAATGTGCCAGAATTTCAAGGGTTTCGCTTCTAGCCACACATCTTCTCATTATATTATCTGCGCACAGTTTAAATGCATAAGGTTTCTCCCAAAAGTAAGTCTTGACTTGCGAGAAAAATCTCTTTCTTTTTTCAAAGGTCCAATTTGGGGGAACAACCTTTCCAACAATATAATTAACAAAATCCGTATACCATGGTTCATCGTTATTAGACTTGGATTTTAGCACCATTAAATTCTTGTACGAGAATTTATCAGCAATTTCCCTCTCAGTTAACACCTCCATATGCGGATTTTCAAACCTAGATAAGTGATCTGCGGCCAAGTCTTCTGCTTTCTTATGTTTCTCTAATACTTGACAAGGGGTAGTGAAACTCCAAAGGGTCTTTTTCTTTTGATGGCAGTTCGTTGAGCAAGACATTTGAGCACCTTTCATTCGTTGTCTCCGTACAAGCTTCTTCAAGTCTAGATTTATTCGTCAGTAAACTCTTCAGATATTTAGCGTAATTTGGTATTTGCAATAGGGATTCGATAAATGGAATATTAATATCGAGTTGTTTTAGATTTTCCAAAAATTTCCATTGCGATGCTTCTTCTTTTTCTTTTCTCACTCGGTTTGGGAAAGGAATACATGATTTTTGTGGTTTTACCAATGGTTGAGTAGTCCTTTCAGGAATACTTGAATATTTATTTTCCACACCATCGTCATGCGGCTTTTCCTGCACATCTTGTTCAAATCTGGGAGGTTCATTCTTGTTGATTCCAGTTTCACTAATTTCTTTACTACGGGTGACTTTAGATGTCATCATTCCTCCCCTAGTTGTCACTCATTTGACTTCGTTTTTTGGAATCAAAACATTACTCACAACCTTTGACAATTCGTTTACCTCGATTTTTAGCTCACTCAATAAGTTGTTTCGCATATTTAATAAAAGCTCGTTGGTGGTTATAAATTCTTTAATGAATATCTCCATCTCCTCGTGTTCACGTCTACCTTCATCAATGAATTTAGCCAACATTTCTTCGATAGTTAACCGACTCATAGGGTAATCGAACGGGTAAGGAGGCTCCCTTCAAACGGTATCTAAAAAAAGACATAACTCAAAGTAAAACTATTCTAGAAAACTAAACGAAAAATCTATCTAAAACTGCTGCTGTATCAGACAGTCGATACGTCGTATTCAGTAAACTGGATACGCCGTATCGATGTTTGATGTCGAATACGTTGTATTCAAAGAAAATGGATACACTGTATTCAATAATTAACAGCAGATAGTAGAAAAACAAAAAAAAATTATATTAAAAAAATTATACTAAAAATACCAATAAAAACAAGAAATTAAACAATCACACTCTCCGGCAGCGGCGCCAAAAACTTGATGTGTTGTTGTGTAGGTGTTATTTTATATATCAAGTTTTACTATTTATTTTATGCAGACTATACCTAAAAACAACACTTTAATGGGAAGTGTACCCGGTTAGATGGAGTTTCATGGTAAGTAGGGTGTCGATCACTAAGAGTGGAAGTTAACTCTTAATTCTACTGGTATTTTATCTATCTAATTTCTTTCTGTTTAATACTAATCTATACGTAATTATTCTAATTAAACCTAAACTAACTGCAAAGGGGGGGGGGGGGGTTCAGCCTTATGAGAGGACTAGCACGAGTTAGTTCTAATTTATCTTAGGTGATGGCGCAATAACACGACAAGTTATTAACAAAAGATAGGAAGTGGTCAAATCTTAGGAAATCCGTATTAGAACAGTTTAATCTAATAATTGCCTTTATTGTTATTGTGACATGATTGTATTAATATCGTTGGTGGTAATATCATTCACCAAGTTAGGTGGTATTCTCCTAGACTCTAGGTTTTTCGCTAGCTTAATCTTGTTCATATATTAACCTAAACCCGCCATAAAAGTCACACGTTGATTATAAATTTAATCCTAGGAAACTATATGGTGGTATATTGATCCTAGCTATACAGGCTTACCAGCTTATGTCTTAATGAAATTCATATACTAGTAGTCCACCCCCCTTTAACTACCAGGGAACACAGGACGTTATGTGTAATCCTAAGTCACCGGCTTAGTCTACCTATCCACTTAACCATAGATCGAAACAGGGTTTTCTATTGGTGATCCTATTAGTCTAGCTATATGAATAAGCGTTATATGTTTCTATCCCGGACTATTAGCACTTTATTACGCCCAAACAAACACGAAGTTGTTAGCGGTTAAATATGTAGGACTAGATCCAGTTGAGTATGATAGAAAAAACACATTATGTTAAAAGCACATAGAAAGGTATGGAAGTGCTAATACCTAATTCAAATGCAATACGAATTAAAGAACAATCGATATAAAGTAACAATCAAACTTTATATTATCATCAACCTGGCTAATACCTAAAGGTATTAAGCGATAGTCATTGTAACATACATGGAATCATAGTATGACACGATTATACATAATGCTAAACGTAGATATAGTGGAGTGTAGACGATTACAAGAGTTTTCCATTGTTCGGAGACCAATTTTTTAGGACTTTCTTGGCTCATTGTCTTCTGGAAATCGGACTTGATGGTAAAAAGCATACCCTAAATCGTATTTATGATTTGGTATTTATAGACTCTGAAAATTAGTCGATACGGCATATTGGAACTCAATACGGCGTATCGGGGTTGCTTGGCGTGGGCTCCAAGAATAAAATATTCTAAAATTCTTGCGCAGGAATTTGGATACGCCGTATCCGATTTTTGGATACGGCGTATTGACCAATACGCCATATCCGTTTTCTTGGATACGGAGTATTGACCAATACGGAGTATTGGGGTTTTTGGATACGGAGTATTGGCTGAAAATGTGTTTTTCTTGATTTTTGACCAAAGTATCATATACGGCGTATCAATGGCGTATTCTTCAAAGTCAGGCAATGGTCTTGAGTTCTTCAAAGTCTTTAGATACATCGTATTTGTCTAGAATGAGACGGCGTATCGATGTCAGAATCAGTCGACTTTCTTAGACTCTCCGTTTTGCTTAAACTCATCTTTTTTCACCATCTTTTGCCAAATACCGATAAATTACTATAATTCTCAAATATAAACGATTAGTAACATTTTGCAATAACTATACAAAATGGGTTAATATCATGGGATAAATGATGCTATAAAATAGACGTTATTTGATGTCATCAATCTCACAAGTGACTTACCGCAAAGCTTATTTGATGTTGGCTCTGGAAGGATTTCCATCGTCACTGTGAATACTTTAGTATCACTCTGATGTTTTAGCAATATCACAAGGATAATGCGTAGGACTCTTAAGATATCACTTGTTTTCACTGTGTATGAATAACAAATATATTTGAATAGTGTCCTAGTAAGATTTATGGATGATCTCTTTATGGCTGTAGACTCGTTAGTGCACTTTGGTTTTAGTAATCGGAGGCTAGAGCAGACTGCCACCTTTTTAATACCAACTAACTCAGAGTGAGAAAGTCGATAGAAATGTGTTTAATCTCTACGGGAAATGAAACAAGAGTCTTTTGAGAGACCTTGAGTGGCTAGGGAGCGTTGTGCTTTGCATCACTAGGTCCATGATGACTATCTTCAATACCAGACAATAGCTTAGTGTTTCTGATAGCATATGTATTGACCCAGTTTCTGCCTAAGTATAAGGAGGGCTTCTTTTTTCACTTTTTATCTTTACTTTTCTTTTTAATTCTTCAACACTTTCAATGCTTACTAAGACTTCATCACTAACACCTTGTTGGGTTTTTCTAGTGTTGGCTTTGTCTTAGTCTGCATTATCCCCTTTCTCACTTTACTCCTTTTGTATCATAACTAAGGACTTTTATTCTATCTAATGGAATGTCCCTGGCTAGATCCCTCTAGTCCTGGTAGGATCATGAGACATATACCTAACCTTAACCACCTTATAACTCCATAAAATTAAGTACATGGTCGGTCTATTGGTTTTGCCACATTTGCCATTAAAACCTTTTGAAAATTCAACCAAGGTACTTGTGATATATTATTAAAACATTTGTACCTCGATAGTTTTAACTTTCAAAATTGCTCCCCCTTCATATGTGTATCGATATATGACAACGTTTTGCACATACGAGGGAGTAGCTGCACATGAGTCATTTAATCACATTGTATAGTTCATATATCTTAATCACATTTTCTCCCCTTATCAAAAATGTCAAATCTTTTGATATTTTGGATATCAATTGATTTAAAGTTAAGCGTTTGGGGAGAAAAATTTTTCGATTATAAGATTAGCTTTATTAGGTACATTTTAATGCTCCCCCTCTGTTTATGAGGGTATTATATGGTGTAAAGTATATTAATTTGAAAGATTTTGAATTTCTTGAAAAATTCTTACAAATTTGTACTCAAACACTATATAAGCCTATTATAAGTCCTACACTACTTATATACATATTCACAAGTTTTTATAATTACGAGAATATGACCTGTATGAGTATAACAAACTATGAGAAAGTCATATTATCCGTTGCAGTAACCTAAGGTCATTCCCGTATTCTCTTCCACCAACAAACTTTTCTAAGCTCCCCATCAATCTTCTTTCCAGCAACTGTCAATCAATGTCTTTCACCATGATGTGAGACCATTTCTTGTCTAAGTTACTCCATTTCCTCCTTGGCGTGACTTTGTTATACCCCATCTTCAAATTATTTGCCATGTCATAAAGAGTATCCCGAACTGATTGGAGTGTACCGTCACTGAACTTGTGAAGCTTATTAGAATGCATCAATCTCTTTCTGTTTAGCTTGTCTTCATAAATGAATCCTTGAGGGTCTGAGAGAGTGGTATATGGTGCTCTTTGGGAGAGGTCTTCATCACATGTTCTTAGCTTGGAGATGTTAAGCTTCTTTTGGTAACTTTCTACGCCCAGTTGAAGATCTTATACTCTTTTTTGAATGACAATACGTCTTGTGAACATACGTAATGCCATAGCCAAGTCGACAATGACGTCACCTTTTAGGTTGAAGAGCTTGTTTTGAACAACAAGAAGCAGCATGTCCTCGATGTCATTCAGATGCAGTCTTGGAAAGTCACCTTTCATGAACTTGTATAATTGTTGATCTGCTCTTCTAACTTCAATCTCCTCCAAATGACCATAACCATATCACTTGTTAACTTTGACATTGGCCACTGCCAGAATTCTCTTGGTGGAGTATACATCATGTTTGGACACCCTGTTGGTTGTATATCCGTAGAAACTTTGTCGTTTGGGTCCCCAGTGTGAAGTACCTAAAGCAGCATACTTGTCATAAGCTACCTTTATAGGACTCCATAACGTGGGAACCATATCTTCAATACCCTTTAATTCATACTTAGCAGCCTTTGTCTTGGTTATTGAAGTTGTATATTTTATGTCGGTACTTCCTCCTCTCAGATTTTCGAGATCATTGTTGAAGAAGTAATGAGCAGGGACAATTTGATGACCTCGAGATTCAACCAAAGGTAGAGGTTTGCTTAAGTCGACTGGACATCGATCTCCTTAAGGGTTGTTCCAGTCCAGTTGATCATTTAGTACCTTGTAACATTCTTCCATGTTGTATTCGAGTTCCACACAACTTTTGCATGTGCCTTTTAGAAGATTATAAACCGGTCCTACTAGGTCAGCTTTTGTCAAATTAGTGATATGTAGACGGTTCATGGCAAATGTAGAGAAGTCAATAGGAGTGCTTATCAACTCATTGAAGGTAAGAGGAGGTTTTCTTGCTTTTTCTAGATCACTAAGCCAGTTCTGTGTTGGTTCATCATCAACTGATTTGCCTTCATTCCATTTAGGATCAGGAGTGGGAGGTCTTTTAGGTTTCTTGAACCATTCATTCTTTGCAACAGCCTCAACATTGGGTTATTCATTAGTGGTACCCATGTCATCTCCTTGATTCTGTGGCGTCTTCGTAACTTCAGCTTCATAAACTGTTTCCTCTGCATGAATAGACTTACCAGTAGATTTTAGCTTTGGCTGAGATGAAGTGTTACCTTTAAAGGAACCAGTTGACTTTGACCTTTTGGATGGTTCAACATCTTTACTTGTCTTCCTTCTTTTTAACCCTTGGTTTGGTCCAGCAGGAGGGTCTTCATCTCTATCTTCATCATCAGGCTTCCTTTTCTTTTGTTTTTCAGCAACACCTTGATGTATGGCATCTTCATCCGCAAGTATTGACTCTATAAGAGCATGATACAGTGCTATGTGCTTGGGATGATTGTTAAATGACTTGGATGTTGTCATGGTCTCGAATAGGGCATGTTTCTGATCAAGTTCATTAAGTGCAGCCTTGTCAGATGATTTGATGGTAGACTGAGACTCTTGCTGTTTTGCTGCATGCTCCATCTTGATTTTATAGATATCTGCAGCACTTTTCTGAGGTTTCTGTTGATGTTTGAGCACTTTTATGACATCTTCTGGAACAGAGTGTTCCTTAATGAATTCTGTAGTATGTCTCTGGAGCACCTTATGAAGAGCATCTCTCAGACTTGTTCCAATGTACTCTTTTACAACCGTCAGAACTTTAGATTTTATTGTTGCAAGAAATGATGTAGAGTGATCAACATTTCTGAGCTCTTTGACTTCATTTTCCAAGTTCGATACTCTAAGATGGATAGTAAAAAGGGTTTTAGATTCTGGAACTGCATGAGTTGAGATTGTAGCTTCAGTACTTGTTGGTGTTGGGATTGGTGTTAAATGTGGAGGGATTGGAATGAATGGAGGAATGAATGGAGATATAGTTGTTGCAGGAGCTTCTGTTGTGATTTCAGGGATTGATGAGAGAACAGTAGGTTCAGGGATTACTGAAACCAGAACAGTGAGCAATGATGAAGATTAGATTTTTGTAACTTCTTGTTGAACCTGAACATCCAACATAAACATAATTTCTGTCTTTGCAGAATAAATATTGCCGAGGTTGAGGAATATACTAACATAGTTGGATGAAACAGAACGACTGGAACTTGATGGAGGAGCCTTAGTCTTCTCTTTCTGTGTAGCAGATTCAACAGTAGTTGTTGCCTGAACGTCATCCTGGACTTTAGCACTTGCAACCTCTTGATTGATTTCCTCATACTCAGCATTTAACTTTTCAATATCAGTCATCTCCTTATCACCTTTGCCTTCATCATTAGGCTCAACATCCTTCATCTCCACATTCACATCATCATACAATTCCTCATTAATATGTACATATTCTTCGTCATCTACATCATGTGTTTCATCATCCGTAGGTACATAATCATCAGGTGTATGTACAAACTCATCTTCTTGTGTTCCTTCTTCATCATCTATCTTATTAAGATCAATGCTCTCGTCATCATCAGTTTTAGTTCTTTCATTATCACTTTTGTGATCATCTTCATCATCATCATCTTCACTATCACCCCAAGACTCATTTTCACTTTCTTGATCTGATGACATGGCTTTTGACACATCGAGAACCTCTGGTTTTAAACCAGCTCCTTCATTTGTGTCTTTTGTCTTGCCTTTTGACTCATCAGGAACCTCTGGTTTAGAACCAGCTTTTTCACTTAAGCCACCAGTCTGATGATGGGATCTGAAATCACGTTTACTGGCTTTAATTGCTTTCTTTGTATCAGCTGCAAGCATTGCTGCATCCGAAAGCATTACCATTCTATATAGCTTGAGTAACTGTTATGGTGTTTTCTTTTTTTTCATAGTAGGGGTATCTTTGATGGTAACACCAGTCTGCCTTCTTCTCCCAGTAGACTGTTCAGTGACTAGATGTTCATGAGTCTCATGAACAAGTCTTGCTGCTTCTTGTTCTTTGGCTTCAGTTCTGCTGATTGATTTTGCTAATTTAAGAGCAACATCAAGATCATCCGGGATAATATTATCATCAGCTTTGAGAGAACTTTCCTTAATATGAGCTATAGTTCTCTTTCTAGCTTGCTTAGGAATGGCATTTCCATTAGCAAAAGCAAGATAAGTCTTGTATGTCTTAGTTTCCGTGACTTCTTTAGATAGCATAACATCAGAAATTGGTTTGCCATATACTTGATTCTCTTCATACTTGGAAACAAACTTTAGCATTCCCATAACAATGTCATTCTTGATTCCATGCATAAGCAAGTAATTTCTCACGGAAATGGTTTGTCTTTGGAGATGAAGTGTTGGATGATCGCCTTTGTAAACCTAAGATAGGGCATGCTTGAACGTCTTGCAGCAGTGGTTTGTCTGTTGTCAATCTGGTACATAAAGTCTTCCCAGATTAACTCAACATAATACACATTCTTCTTGTAGTACATACCCCACATGATTTGAACTCTTGAAAGTCAAAGCTGATCGATACCTGTAGTTTTCCCAGACAGACATTTATTAATGATAGAGGCGAAAGTTCTCCATGGTTGACTTATGTGATCAATATACATCTCATTGATAAATTCCAGTTCTCCTTTGTAACCAAGTTCTTTGATGAAAGTGACAATTTCTTCATGAGAAGGTGGTTCAACAAACTATTGATTAGGAAGTCTTGGAGAACTTCACGAAAGACTTCTACTCTAACTTTGAACTTCTTCTTGTCAAGCTTGAACTTGTAAGATGAGGAGTCTTTGATTTTGGTGATGGTAAACCAAAATTGATGTATGTAGATCTCAGGGACGTCAGCAATGACTAAGAAAGCTTTGTAGCAAGGAGAGATTTTTAGAGTGTCCAGAACAACTTGATACATGGCTTCTTTCTAAGTCTTTGTTGGCTCAATCCTCATGTTGCACTTGCAAATCACAGAACGATCTTCAGGTGCAACTAATGCTCATCCATTTAAGAGCACGTTGGTGTGAGTATTCGAGAGGATTCATGATATTATGTAAGAGTCGTCCATACACGTTTTTATTATATATATATATATATATATATATATATATATATATATATATATATATCACTGATTATCCATTTTAATTTGTTAATGAGATTGATTTAGATGTAAGACTAGATATTATAGCAAGGGATTACTCAAACAAAAAATAAACATAGAAAGTCAACGATCCAAATAATGGTCAACCTAGGACAAATAATCATTACAGATTAAAGATTAATCACTACAAGCATTCCTATATCACAGTGTCAAACCCCAAAACATGTATAATTCGGCTAAGAACTATGGCAAAATCAGCTAGGCTAAATCATATGGCAGAATCGGCTAGGGATCATGGCAAAACCGGCTAGTGTTAAAACATGTGGCAATATCGGCTAGGCTTAGAAAAACTGGCAAAATCGGCCAAGCATTATGATGGTGTCAATATCAGCAAGGCATTTGTGTCAATACCGGCCAGGCATTTGTGTCAATATCGGCAAAGCTTTAAGCATGTGGTAATATCAGCCAAGCTTAACCTGTGGCAATATCAGCCAGGCTTAAACCTGTGGCGATATCAGCCAAGCTTAACCTATGGCAGTTTCGGCCAAGCTTTAAGGTGGCAATCTCGGGTAGCAAAAATTGGCAAAATAAGGTAGTTCTAAGATGTTGCAGAATCGGCCAAGCATAATTTTGAGGCAAAATTGGCTAAGATACAAACTACCTTTTAATTTGAACCACACATGCTTAATTAATTACTTGCATGATTTCTAGCAATCCTAACAACATATGCGGCCTTTTATCACAATTTAATATAAAGGATACCACTTATATGATATTTTTGACACATAACCATACTTTTAAGCCAAGAAATTCACAAGATAGATCGTTTCTTATATAATAAGCACACAACACACTATTCAGGAACATAAAACATAGCTTATAACCACAAACCTATGAACTTTTACACATGCTTCTTGATTTTTCGAAGAACACGATCAAAGAATCAACAAGAACTCATTTATATGATAACCCCATTCAAAACTGTTTTAAACGAGTATTCTAGACCCCTTAGGCATCAAAACCCCCTTATCAACTAGGCAAAAACAACACTTTTGATTTTCAAGAACCCCAGACCAATTTCTAGAGATTTTGAACAAAAACGAGTGTATTAAGCTAATTCCTTTTAATTAGGTGATGATTAAGGTATAAGACACATGTTTGTAGTTTACCTTATGGATTGAAACACATGATATTGACGGTTCTTGATCTAGCCGATTTTGATAAGAGAAAACTTATAAAAAATTTGAAATGGTAAGTGTCAAAACCGGTGGGGTGGAATCTTTGTATAAAAACATTATGTTTTTGGCAAATCTACCCTGGTGGTTTAACACTCTGATGAGGTGTCATTTTATACACTTTTTCGGGGCCGTTTAACCCCCTAAATCGTGCATTTATGCCCAAAATAGGTACTTAATCGTTCCTTTTTAGGTATTTCTCATTTGGAAGGCATTAGGAAGAATTACACGTGACTTTGGATCATTTGGAGAAGAAACGAACAAGACTACGGACCTACAGCAACATTGGTCCTAGAATTTTCTACGTGGTTGGAGACGCATTACAAGGATACCAACGTGACGGTCGTCACACGAAGATCAAGACGGCGTCACTGATTATACGACGGCGTATAGTGCATTAAGAACCCAACCCATTTATCTAGATTATTCTCTTTCATGACGGGCATCACGATTAAAATGTGACTGCCGTCATAGCATTTTCCTATATATACAAACACGAAATTAGGGTTTTCAGTGTGTAACTTTAGAGTAAAAAGAGGAGTACGAACCCTAGTTCGATTAGTAGATGTATACGGAGACGATTTTAGGGCCTAAAAACCCTATTGTACCTCTTCCAATTCATGTTTTAATCAAGTAAGGTTTACTTAATCATTCAATATGTCTATGTGTTGTTTGATTTATTGTTCTTGCTTTATCTTTAACATGCTTGGCTAAACCTCCTATTGTGTTTATTTATGATTGTATGAAACCTAGAATATAGATCTTAGTGGTGTTGCTTCTTGTGATGGATGTGCACGTTAGGTCTTAGAAAACCAGCTTTTATCTGCATCGCTGTTGATATGTCTAGGGAAACGTGATTGTGTAGAAAGGATACCATCGGGTAATAGTCTTCATACTACCTTGCCCCCTAATATGGTTGATCCACTCTTAATATATTTCACATGAACTTAGTGTACTTCTAGGTTCCGTGTAATAGTCTTCATACTACCTTGCATGTGCGTTGCTCTAGCGGCATACTAAGTAGACGGTGGGTTCGTGTAATTCGTTCATGCTTTAGGAAATAGTTACACAGATCATCACAAGTGTGACAAGGCAACAACACTAGGAGAAGCAATCTAGGGAGTAATACATGATTAAATAAACACAGTCTTTTATCTTATTGTTATCACTAGTAGCTTAGTTAATATTTAGTTTAAACAGCTAAAACCAAACCTCTCTCCAATTATATGATTTACTTGCTTTCCATAAAATATAAAAATACAAAAATAATCTTCTCTCAACCCTTAGAATTCTGTTAGACCGTGATCAAGCCTTCCCAACCTATTCCTCGAGTGAACAATAAACAACCCCGAGTCTTGCCTATACTACACTACAACGATTTGGTACACTGCCTAGGGAGTTGTAAAACTTCTCGTGTAGAAGTCCTACGGCAAATGCACATCAAGTTTTTGGCGCCGCTGCCTAGGAATAGTTAGGTATTAATCATAGTTTAGCTTAATTCTACTTGCTTGAATCCTTTCAAGTAAGATTTAATTTATGCATATTAGCTTTCTTGTAGTCTATCTTTTCTTTGTGCCATTTGTTTTGTAAATCACTCTTTCGTTCACCATCATGATGTATGAAAGACCACCAACCAACCCTTTTCAAAACCTACCACGAAAACAACAACTGTACCATTCTAAAATAAATATCTGATGGGTATCCAACACATAGAGAGGGAAATCTCTTACGATGCATGGACTTCAATTTTTTTAAAAACTTAATCAAGAGTCCCTATCCCATGCCTTCACGATTTATGGTCCTTGGCTTAATTCTTTTGTGATCATGTCAATAGATATACCCAAATAGACATTAACCATGCAGCAGGTGGGAACCTTAGGGTATTAAGTACTGAAGAAGCATGGGAAACCATTGAGGATTGTGCCCAATGCAATAAACAGTGGAAAAACCCAACTAGCACTATTCTTGACCAAACAATAGCAAATTTGAAGACTCAATTAGTTGAGAATGAAGTGGTTAGAGTTAAGATACCTAAGTGCATGGCTATGGTTATGTTAGATGGTGAGCATATAAGAGATTCCTAAATACGATGGAGGATAAGGTGGATAATCTAAGCCCACAAAGTACCCCTTACAATGTCCTCCTATCAGTATGACGGTATAACACCGCCGTGACACACCCACGAAGAAGTCAGAAGAAGACCATAGGAACCCGATGGAGGGTTAGAACCTAAATTCGAATCGAATCACAAATCTAGAGATAGTTAGGGCCTTGAATATTGTCAATGCACAGTATACACTCCTCTTAGTTCTAGGGATGATCCGAGTTTTGATAAAACCGAGTTGCCTCAACCATTCACAAAGATTCATTTCGTTATAGTGGTCCACTTTAGATGCAAGTCTAGGAACCAAAAGAGGCTTCAAACCACCCATCAAACCACAAAGTATTGATAGTTTTAGGTTGAAGGTATTAGATTAATTTGAAACATTAATAACCACCTTCATCTCTTTATGGCGGTCTTTCCACCCTTGGGATTTGTAAATGATAATTGCTGCATGTGTAGATGACCCTAAGAAACATTATGGATTTAAACCGAAAGCATCATTAAGAGCACGTTGGTGAGTAATGAGTGGATTCATGATTATGCTAAGAATAGTCCAATACAATTAGAATCTGAGGAAGTTTCTCTTCTAGGAAGATGACTTAATTCACCCGTTAGGCTAAAATATGCAGAGAATGTTAGGATTAATGAGACACACCATTTAGAGCATGTAATTCAAAAGCCAAATTTTCAGCATCTGACCCCTTCTCACAACAATGGTGTGTACCGTTACTATCACCCGCACTTGAACTCAAATGTAGGGGGCCCTCCCCTTTATCTGTTAAATAAGGGTAGAGTCAGGCTCGTGACTCGAACAAAAATAAGCGCTTCTTGGGAGGCAACCCAATCTATATTTTCTTGCATATTAGGTATGTCTTGTGTGTTTGTTTTGAGTCATATGATTGTGTTAACTATTTTGTGATTTTTGTAGTAAATTTTGAAGGAAATAACTTCGTCTTAATTTCAATCAAAGGTATTTTGCAACCAATAAGTGCATGGGAATTTATCCGGCTTTTGAGCCAAATTCAAACATGATAAATGAATTATTTAGATTAATTCATGTCAATTTCGAGTCATATGATTGAATTGTTAAATCCCAGGTTTTATACAACCATTTATACACGAATTAACTTATAGAATCAAGTGCAGGAATTTTTTTATCAAAAACAAAAATTTTGTTTTCATAGACTGTGGAGACGTCGTCATGATTAACACGCGACGCCGTCACCACGACACCTATGACGGGGTCACCACAACCCTGACGGCGTCAAACGCCCAAGTTCTAAAAACTTAAAGTTTTTAATTATTATTGAAAATGAAACTTGCATGACATTTAATATATTTATTCTTCCATTATAAACCTGCAAAGCCTAATGAATTTAACAATTCTTTCATCCTATCTATCGAGTCGAACCCTAAATTCATATTGTATATTGGTAAATCGCACATTTTATGCTTGGTATAGTTGTCTTTGTCTTTGAATTTAGGTTATATTTGATGAGAAGAAGCTTGGAAGTTCTTAGGAAGTTTCATTGGATGATTCTCGGAGGACGATTTAACCAGTTATCGCATGTTTCTTCTCCATTATTAAGTAAACCAGGGGAGTACTAGTTTCTTTTCCTTGTTTTCTTTTCCCTTTATCTGTTTTAACGGGTACTTCTAGAGAATATTGGGGACAATGTTCAACTTAAGTGTAGGGGGAAAATAACCCTTAGAAACTATTCTTTCATTTGCCATTTGCTTTATCCTTAAAAAGATGAGTACTATATCGAAACATAGCATAAAAGGGTGATTTTTACCAAAATTAATTTTTTTTACCACACACACCAACGAAAACCGAGTATTACTAACGTTCCATAGATAGGAATTTATATGACTAGCACAAAAACCCTCAAAATTCCACCCCCACAATGTGAGGTTTGCCCTTAGATATTATACCTTTATCTTGTTCGAGTTAAGGAGTGAGCAATCATGTATGTCTATTCCGTCGTTACGGATGTGTATGCGTGGTTTCGTTGCCTTTTCAGGAACATTGGTATCGGTTATTTTAGGATTATGAGAGTGTACCGGTAGCATATTAAATTCTAGAACTTGTTTTTGTGATGCATCCCGAGACCACATAGTAAGTATTAGGATTTGCTTGACAAGAGGCATTAGGATTAACCCATGTTTTAAACCTGTAATTGTTATGATGATCACACCGATCATATAACTATCCCACACCCTTGCCATGCACTCACCTTTAGTGCAGGATACCCTAGTACAACCCTCCGAGCCTATCCTTTTTCATGGTTCTCGGAATTTTCTGGTTAATCCGGACTATTAATGAAGAGCATTATCACCCTTAAACCAATCATTACACCCAAAAAGCCTTATGTTATTAAACCCCATGTGATGTATTATGTTATTAAAAAAAATAGAAAAGAAAAAGAAAGAGATTGATGTAGATTTGTGTAGAGTTTGTATATCTTCGCCCGAGTCTTGGCTTAGCAACCAAACCAAAGTGTATTCGTGCAAGTAATTAGCTAACCCTTCCACTCCATATTCACCCAAAGTCACCACCTAAATGTATCCCATCCGTTTCCGTTTTCATTATATGTTATCTTACACCTACACCCCACAACCCTTTATAAAGACCTCTTAGATAGTAATGAATAATACTTGCACCTAGCGGTGGAGGTTTGATCCTTTACCAAGCCTATGGTAATTTATATGCTATGACAGGTAATGAGTGTGATTTTCTGTTTCCCCTCATATGTTATAATTCATTATACACCCGAGTGAAATAGAGAATCCTAAACACTTATGTGAGGTGCTAGTATATACTTTTCGTGCTTTTAATTATGAGGTCTAGAAGGTTGTGTTGTAGAATATGTTTAAAGAGTAGGTAAAATGACCCCTCATATTATTGTCTAGGTAGAAAAGCCCATTTGCTTGAGGACAAGCAAATTCCAAGTGTAGGGGTATTTGATGAGGTGTCATTTTATACACTTTTTTGGGGTCGTTTAACCTCCTAAATCGTACATTTATGCCCAAAATAGGTACTTAATTATTCCTTTTCAGGTATTTCTAATTTGGAAGGCATTTGGAAGAATTACACGTGACTTGGGCTCATTTGGAGAAGAAACAGACAAGACTACAAACGTACACCAACATTGATCAAGAATTTCTCTACAGTGGCTGGAGACGGCGTTACAAATATAATGTGACACCGTCACCATGAAGATCAAGACGGCATCACATGATTTAACGACGGCGTTAGAGCATACGACCCAACCCATTATCTAGAATATTCTCTTTCATGACAGTGTCACGATTACAACGCGATGCCGTTACAGCGTTTTTCCTATATATAAAAACCCGAATTTAGGGTTTTGAGTGTGTAACTTTAGAATAAAAAGAGGGTACGAACCCTAGTTCGTTTAGCAGCTGTAGGAGACAATTTTAGGGCCTAAAAACCCTATTGTACCTCTTCCAATTCATGTTTTAATCAAGTAAGGTTTACTTAATCATTCAATATGTCTATGTGTTGTTTGATTTATTGTTCTTGCTTAATCTTTAACATGCTTGGCTAAACCTCCTATTGTGTTTATTTATGATTATATGAAATCTAGAATGTAGATCTTAGTGGTGTTGCTTCTTGTGATGGATGTGCATGCTAGGTCTTAGAAAACCAGCTTTTGTCTGCATCAATGTTAATATGTCTAGGGAAACATGATTATGTAGAAAGGATACCATCAGGTAATAGTCTTCATATTACCTTGCCCCCTAATATGGTTGATCCACTCTTAATATATTTCACATGCACTTAGTGTACTCCTAGGGGCCATGTAATAGTCTTCATACTACCTTGTATGTGCGTTGCTCTAGCGGCATACTAAGTAGACGGCGGGTTCGTGTAATTCGTTCATGCTTTAGGAAATAGTTACACAGATCATCACGAGTGTGACAAGGCAACAACACTAGGAGAAGCAATCTAGGGAGTAATATATGATTAAATAAACACAGTCTTTTATCTTATTGTTATCACCAGTAGCTTAGTTAATATTTAGTTTAAACAGCTAAAACAAAACCTCTCTCCAACTATATGATTTACTTGCTTTCCATAAAATATAAAAATACAAAAATAATCTTCGCTCAACCCTTAGAATTCTATTAGACCGTGATCAAGCCTTCCTAACCTATTCCTCGAGTGAACGATAAACAACCCCAAGTCTTGCCTATACTACACTGCAACGATTAGGTGTACTGCCTAAGGAGTTATAAAACTTTTCGTGTAGAAGTCCTACGATGACCGCACATCACACTCCTATCATTTTTTCTTTTAAGCTTTTTTATCACTTAATTTCTTTGGTAAATGATGATGATATTCACAAATAAGTAATCCTTGAATGATATATATAAGAAACTAGAGAAAGAAAGGATGGTTGGACAAAGTGTAGAGAGAAAAACCAAATAACTTAGAAAGAGAAAGTGTTTACATAAATGACTCCGTACTTTAGGAGACTACTCTAAACCTAGCCACGAGGGCTACATGAATACCTTTGAGCTCCCCGTATGGAACAACATGGTACCTCTTCGATCTGACACCATCTGGTTGGTGCAAAACGGATGCTTATTCCACAGACTTCGGTCTGAGGATCCAAACCAACACCTCAAACATTTCTTAAAACTTGTGGAATCACTTGACCTTGACGGTGAAAATAGGAAAAGAACGCGCATGCATTTATTTTAATTCCCCCTTTACGATCAAGCTAGCAATTGGCTTGAACATCTTCCTGCAGGATCTATCACCACATGGGGAAGATCTTACTCCCTGATTCCTTGCTCAATTCTATCCACTAGGAAAGACCGCAAAACTCCGCAACGATATCCTGATGTTCCAACAACATCATGAAGAATCTTTATCTGAAGCATGGACTCGTTTCAAGGACTTACTCCAAAAAGTCCCTCATCATGGCATCGATCGTTGGCTTCAAATATAAATTTTCTATGATCATGTCTCCTTTCATCTTAAATGCGAGATTGACCGCGCCGTCGGTGGCAAACTCCGCAACAAGAATATCGACGAATCTTGGGAAATTATTGAGAACCTCGCCCTCTACGAGCATGAAGGATGGGATGAACCAAAACAATTCGTCAAACTGGTCAAATCCATTTCTACACCTCAAGGCATCCCGAAAACACCTGACCGGAGACTTCTCGAGCTCGAAGACCAGATTAACTTCTTACTAAAAGGGTCACGACCGATGCCTACAGCGAGCTCACACAATACCCTCAAACCTAGTCCAATGCCAGTCCCACATTCGAACTCCAATCCGAGAGAAAAAAATGAAACCACCAATACTAAGGCAGTTTTGCTTTTTGTGAATGTACAGGTCCAAGCCCTCAACCACAAGCGTTAAAAACAACTTTTGAAGCTCGAGTACATGATTACATAGCTGCGCACACCGAAAGAATGGAAAGATTTGAGGACACCATTTTTAAGCAACGCAACGGAAGGATGACTGAAATGTTTAGGCTTCTCAAGGAACTCACGACCAGCAAAATCCCTTAAAATGTATTAATAAGAGAAGAAGCCAAATTCCAAGTCACCAAGAATATAAATTCTATCTCTCTGACAAAAGGAGAAGAAGAAAGGAGTAACAGGACAAAGTTAACACCCGACAACACTGAGAAGCTCACCGAAACAGAAACAAAAATGACAATAAAGGAGGTCGAGAAAATGAATGAAGTCGATAATAGGGACGAAAACCAATCAATCAAAACATCTGAGAACGAAGAAGCAGTGAAAGCACCCGGTTCTCAGCCTATCGCATATTACCTAAAGCATAAGATCAATGAAAAGCTGATCAAGGGGCTAGTTAACAACAACAGATTCAATAACTCTTAGTCAGGAACCCGAGTCAAAAAGAAAAAGGGGAAGGAGTATAAAATATTCCCTAGGGGACCTGCTTATGAAGCGATTCTTAAGAAAAAGATAACAAAGAAGGAGGACATCGAAGGGAATTTCAAAATACCCTGCGACATAGGGGACCTTAAGCACGTGAACGCCCTCGTCGATCAAGGGTCCGATGTGAACGTTATGCCCTACTCTACCTACATGAGACTTACCGACGAAAGGCCTGTTGAGATAGACATTAGACTATCACTAGCTAGCCACTCATACATTTACCTCTTAAGAATTGCTGAGGATGTGTTAGTAGAGGTCGCTGGACATATATTCCCCATAGACTTTATGATTTTAGATATCAAAGAAACGAAAAGTGAAGGCCCTTTACATTTAGAACACCATTCCTGACAACAGGCAGGGCCCACAATTAACGTTTGATACAAGCCACCATTAACTCAAAGGTCTGGAAAAAGTAAAATAATATTTCCAAAGGATATCCAATTCCACCTGTATACCGACAGAGGAGTTTAAGAACCAACATAGAGCCTATAACCCCTATCAAGACTGTAATAGGTATGCTAAGAATGGGAAGAAAGCAATAAAAATCCACCTATAAAAGACATGAAGTTCAACTAATTGAGGAGCAACAACTTCAAAAAAAACAAACCTCGCTGTCTCGGATTATCCCCTATGTTACGAAAATAGAAGGAGGAATGGACATGACGAAGAAGTCCACGTAAGGACGTATGACTTCGAGTCTAGCTACAAAACTCGTTAATAAAGAAAAGCGCTTCTTGGGAGGCAACCTAATTTACTTTTCCTGCAATTAGGAGTGTCATGTGTGTTTTAATTCTTCATAGTTTGTTTTATTATGTTTGAACTTGTTGAACCCTTTCTTGACAGATCTTACTTAGCTTGTTAAAGCTTAGTTATATTGGATAAATCCAAGACAACATAGTAAAACTAAGATTGAGAATATCATAACAATGCGGAATCTATTTTCAATACAAAGAAGAACAATGAAAACGTAAAAAAAAATATCATTACTAAACTTTCAATATATTGAATACTATTTTGAGTTACAAAATAGCTATGAATACTAACTATGATTGCTATGTAAACTATATATACTAATATGAAAATTGATATCTAGATCTATGCCTTAGAGTTCCTTTTATACACCAAGGAAACCCTAATGGGCTTACAAAACGCGTCAAGTGATCATGCATATCTATTCCTAATATAACTCATGCATATCACTTTAGCAGTACTAACTATATAACAAACAATACTAACTAACAGTACTAATAAACTGGCAGTACTAACAATTTGTACTGGCAGTACTAACTAAGCTTGATAGTACTAAGTCTTCTCATGGCAGTACTCAGTTAAACAAGCAGTACAAAGTTGTAGATGCCCTGAATTCCTAACAATCCTCCCCTAAGCTTGTGGTTGTCATTCAAATCTACAAGTTTCTCTGGGAAAAAAAAAAAAAAAAAAAAAAAATTGAAACCATTTTGGTGCTGAGAAGGATGCTTCCAAACACTTTTACTGTCTATGGTCTTGTTGTGCTAGTATAAAGATTTTCTTAAAAGCTCATCTGCCATCACTAAATATTCATCCACTTACAGCTTGTTACACAGCATCAAAGTCATAAGTGCTCTTGTCAATGGATAATCTTTCTCAACCAGCATGAAAATATCATGTCCTCTCTCTGTAGACACATGATGAACAACACATGTATCATATAACCTCCATTTTAAAGGATCATGCATATACCTTTGAAGCTTCCATAGAGTATCATCATCATCTGGTTCAAACAACCTCTTCAACTCTACCCAAAGTTCTCTTTCTTTATCTTCAGTAGGTTCTGTTGAGTTGAATCTTTCATGAACTAGACTCCATAGTTTGACTAGATCATCCCTGTCAAAATTCTTTAGCATATCTTCAAAGATCTGATATACCTCTGTGTGATTACCTACTTTGATGATCTTCCAATACTTTCTTGAGTCTTCAGTGTAAACTTCCCAGTCAATGATTGGGTATTTGGTTTGTAAGGCTTCAACATTCATCCCTTCTTCTGGAACTATGATCATTAGTTGTTGTAGTTGTTCTTGAGATAGTTCATCTTTTGATTCTTCAGCTGGTTCTGAGCCTTCTCCTATCTTTTGTCTCTTTGAACTTTCTTGATTAAGTTCTTGTTCAGCATCTATCTTTGAGCTTCCAGCTACAACTTTAGGAACTGTATCATCACTCTCCATTGGAGTAAAAGTATTTACCCTCTTCATTGTGGTCTCAAATAACTCCTTGACTTCATCAAAGGAAAGTTTCTTCAATTGTTGTAGAGTGTGACTTCCCATATTCTTGATATAATTACACATGAAAGTCCTTTGTTGAGCTTGAGTCATAGGCTTGTTCCTTCTTTTGTTCAGTCTCTTTGTTAGGGAAAATTTCAACCTTTCTTTCATTTATAAGCTCTACAAGTAATCTTGCCTTGTCAGCTTCAGAGTATCTTTCTCTTTCTTGTGCTTGTAACCTGTGTGCTAACTCTTCATCAGCTTCAATTTGAGCTTGTATGTTATCCCATTCTTCAGAGCTTTGAAAGTGCCCTAGCTTTTTTCAAATGACACTGGCTATGCTTTGCCTTTCTTCTTCATCAAGTAGTTCTTGAAATCTCATGCGCTTCTCCAACCCAATCTTTCTTTGCTCTAGTTTGTAACTTGTCTTCTTTTGAACAGGTTTCACTTTCTTCATAATAGCTTGCCTTTATCTTTTCTTTTGCTGCTCTATCTACTGATATACACTAAAATTTCAGCAGCAGTTTTAAACTTCAGGGCTGGCAGTACTAACTTCTGCACCAACAATACTAACTGGTACATTAGCAGTACTAATATGGCTCAGCAGTATAATCTTCTTCAAGAGCAATAAACTCAAAATCAGATTCCTCAAAATCATACTCATGCCTCCCCCGAGTCTGTGCACTCATCTGTACTAGAGTAATTCTCTCATCTTCATCAATATGAGCAATCTTCCTCCCCTGTTTGGAAAGATCCTCCAACGCATCTTCATCTTTTGAAACAACCATCAGACCCTACATTCAAGCTTGCTTGACTTTACTTTGGTGCTCTAAAAAGTTCATCGATCAAAGTTACATTGGATTATATAGTCAAACTGATAGACACGTACTTTGTTGAGTACACTAGAATCGAGGTCAACACTTCAGAGATACACAACTCTCTACTCCAACACCTGGGGCAATGTTAAGAAGTCCGTTGCTGAAAGAACACGTCATCAAAGACAGTATGAAAGAAGGGTGAATAAAAGACAGATGCAGACGCAAGAGAGTAAGATTGATACATGTAAAGCATTGGATGCTGATTTGGTTGACACAAAAAGAATTAGGATAGACTCAACAATGCAAGATGACAACAACAGGTCAGGGAATGATACAGATGCTGATGATGCAGATATCAAACCCATTAATGAACGAAGAGCCAATGGCGAGGCTAAAATTGATTGCTGAATGTAATAACATTGCAATCTGACAACACATCTGAGCAACCTGAAATCATTAATAAAGGTAGGGTTGACCAGTATACTGAACAATGTCAAGTTAAAAGTCCTATGCTTGATTCATCACCTGATAACCAAACAACTGAATACTCAAAACAATCACTCGAGTCTGAAAATATTTTACTCAAAAAGACCTTGCCCAAGTTACAACAGATTTTTTCCAAGAATGGAAGCACATTGTATTGCTCTCGAACTTAAATATCAAAATCAAGCTTTAAAATCGGGGCAACATGGTCAAATTTTGAATGAAACAAGTAATAAAGCCAAGATTGAAAAGGAAATTGATGTACTTGAAACAATGAACATCGAATTAGAACATAGTGTGGCTAAATTACGTAAGGAAAATGAGACTTTGAAACAGCATTACAAAGATTTGTATGATTCTATTAAAATTACGAGATCTAAGACTACAGAACAGACAACATCTTTGGCTTGCTAATAATGCTGAATTAAAAGCTCAAATTCAGGAAAAGGTTTTTTTAACAATTGTTGCTTAACAACTGACTTTAAGGAAGTTAAAAAGGAAACAGTGTTGATACTAAGTTTGATAAAACATCAGTCTTGGGGAAACCGGTTTTACCATCACTAAGAAACCAATCAGTTGTTAGACAACCGAATGCGTTTAAATCTGAAAGGCCTCAAATGTCAAAACAACGATTTTCCTCCCAAGATGATTGAATAAGGAATTTTGGTCAAAACAGTCACCAACATTATTGCCTAAGAAAACAGAACCCAGCCTTGAAAAACCTGATCACATGATTGCAATATACTCATCTAGGAATAGTTCTACAGAACCATGTCAAGTTTAGTTTCAAATGACATGGTTCATAATCACTATCCTAGAGTAGCAAAAGAAAAAGAAACAAGAAAGAGATAGAACTCAACAACTAGTGTGACTAATTCTGCTAGAAAATCAAACCAACTGCTGACGATAGCAAACCAAAACCTAGGAGTGTGTTGAAGTTTTATACACTAATAAAATATACGATATAATACCACAAGAGCAATTAAGAAAATTCCCTAAGGAAAATTCACTCTTAAAAGATATTTATATAATATATAATACGTATATTTAACCGGGAAGAATGATCACCCAGGTCGTTTCCCCAACGACTTGTGCAATTGAAACCACGTTTAAGCTTGGATTATGTTTTGAATGAAAGCAAAGATATTTTGATGATCTATAACTACCAAATAAAAGCAACAATTAAAAATTAACAATTAAAATCAATTAAACACTTAAAAAGATTAACTTCACTTTCATGATGAGCTTAGTGTAAGCAGCACCATATGTCAGTTTGGTCTACTTTAACTTGGATTCTAAAGTCTCCACTTTCTTGGATAATATGGTACAAAGAACCGTCAATTCATTAAGTTTCATACTGACTGCCTCATCACTTTTCCAAGTGAGTTAAACGCCATAGGAAGGTGAATATGGGCATGGTAGCAGCTTCTTCAGCAACATGGGTTGTTTGCATAGAGGATGGTGAAGTTGGTGGTTGTGAGGTGGATGGAGCACTGATGGGACTAAACTGGGATTGTTGATCCTTTACCCTGTAAAATCTGACCCTGAACAAGCATTGTTTGAAACAATGGAGTGTCCACCCCAGTATATCCCTTGGAAGCTCTTTCCTATTGCTAAACAGTTTTTGTGTAAGGGTAGGAGCAATATAAAGTCTTTTATGAGGTAAAAGCAATCTCTTGTGCTTGTTCAAAAAGATTTGTATAAATCTTGGATTCATCAAAATTTTTGTCTTACTATCCAAGTTTTTCACCATGGCATCAAAAATCAATTTGGAAAAATTAAAGGTTCTGTTTGTGGCCAAGCAAATGATAGCAGTTGCTATATTGCTACTAAATTGTTCCCAAGCAGTTTTCTTAGAACTTAAGCACTGAAGGATGGTATGAATCAAAAATTTCCACTAAGGGGAAAAGTGTTCCTTTTGAAAAGTTAAGTTATCAGAATTGGACACATACCCTATTAGAGCAAGTTGCTTAAAAATTTATAAAGTAGGCAAAGTATACGGATAGAGTGGGGGGGGGAGCGCGCATGATAGAATCATGATAACTAGGAGGATGGAATTCACGAGAGAGAGCACGGTGTCCGTGCATAAGAGGAAACCTATTACGCGATCCCGCGTGATGCGGTGTGGGTAGGTTCTACTCAGGTGGTGCAGTATGAGGGGTGTGTAGTCCTATAGAGTGCTATGGCCCAGTTGTCTCGCGCTTGTCACAGATCATTCCTATCAGACGGAGTGCCTTCAGCACGGCGCGCGTATCGTTATAGTGTTGTATATAGGCTCGACACGCATAAAGATATAGCTCTCTTACTCAGATCTATCTGCAGGAGCAAGTGCCTTGTCACTCCAGTGGGTGCGTATGCGTAACTGATTGTGGCAAACGGCTTATTCTTGCCCAAGCACACTTGAGACATAGAGGAAAACACAAGAGGAGACAACTGCCACGAGAGAGTCCTATAGGGCGGGACAACGTCCTAGGCTTCTGACTTCTGTAAGTAGGCAACCATGGAAGTGGGAGGGGCGAGTGGTTCGTAGAAATCTAAATTCGCCATTTGATGGAGAGATTTTAGATTAGGGTTCTGGGATATGTTTGTATATGAGAGTATGTGAGCTTGGCAAAGTTAATTGAGATTATTTAGAGATCACTTAGGGTTTTGATTTGACCAAAGAAATGAAATTTGTTCTTATCTTGAAGAAAGCTTATGAATTTTATAGAAGATCATGATTATCCAAATTAGTCTATACCCTATAGACGAAGTAGTTGGCGGAAATATATTACAACAACTATATATTTAAAGAAAAGGAAATTCTAGATTTTCACTGCTTCAAACAGACTAACGGGTCAACGCCACGGCAGGCCTAAACGCTAGCCAGGAAGCGAGTGACTCACGTAGTAAGTCCAGCCGTATTAACTTTACCCAGCAGTATTAAGATATTCCTGGCAGTACTAACTTAATACTGGCAGTGTTAAGTTTATGCCTAGCAGTATCAACTCCAATTCTGTTCCAACAAGCATTGCCATCATAAAATTTAGATTATCACAATCTCTCTTTCTGGTTTTTTAGCTTACTAAACTCTCATTTCTTTTCTCACCAATTCCCACTCTTTCTGTTTTTTTATCAACACAACTCTCTTTCATGTTTTTCAGCTCACTAATCTCCTTGCTTTTTCTCAGCCAATTCAGACAGTTTTTGATATAAGTTTGCCCTCAATTACATTAGTTTCATGGTGTCCTCCCCACTTCTAAGTATGTTAACTCTTGAAAGAGGTGAATCATTGGACTGTTTAGATGCAGCCTCAAACCTAGTTTAAGCTTCTGCACCCCCCAATATGGTATCTTGACACCTGGGACCACTACCTGAATTAGTTGCCTAAGGAAGATATTCATTAAGTGTTGCCATGGATTGGGTCCTATTAATGTTACTACTGTCCGCCTGCTTCTAAGGCTAGAAGCCAGTAGTGGAAAGCCTTTTCCATTCTGTCTTCCCACTCCTTATAGACAGTCTCATCTGCAACAAGGTGAATAGGTCTACTAGACTGAGATATCTCAGTGGTCCTTTTGGCTTTCCTAGGTTTTTGAGTCTTTTGAAGTTGATATGATTATAAAACAGTGATTGGTTCTTCATTAGAGAGTTGAGCAGATGTAAATGTGTGTTGGGGATCAGTGGGTTGTCCTGACCCTTCATCCACTTCTGCTGAATGTTACATTTCCTTTCATCCAATCTTAATTAACCTCCCCTCAAACAATGCTTCAGAGATTAAGTAATCCAATGCTAGCAATCAGAAAGGTAAACCTGCTAACATCAAAAGCCTTTGTGAGAAGATCTGCAACATTATGGTCTGTGTGAATCTTGATCACTTGAACCAACTTCTTCTCATAAGAATCTCTGATGAAATGATGCCTTATTTCAATGTGCTTGGTTTTAGAATGAAACACTGGATTCTTCACAATACAAATGGTGCTTTCATTATCAATGTGAATCTTGGTGTTCATGAAGTTGAACCCATAATAGCATTAACTTCGGATACCTTATTTAAAAAATTAAACACCTCGCCCACAACAAATTAGCAGCAACAACATACTCTGCTTCAGTAGTAGAATTGGCAACTATAGTCTGCTTCTTACATTGCCATGAAATCAACCTTTTGCCAAGAAATTGACAACCTCCTGTTGTGGATTTCCTGTCAAGGCTAGCTCTAGCATAATCACTATCAGAGAAAGCTTCCAAGTCAAATGGTGAATCCCTAGGATACCAAAGGCCCAATTTAGGCTGTCCTTTTAAGTATCTAAAGATCCTCTTCACTGCATGAAGGTGTGAAGTCTTTGGTGTAACTTGGAACCTTGCACAAGCACAAACAGCAAACATTATGTCAGGCCTAGAAGCTGTTAAGTACATCAATGATCCAATCATTGATCTATATAAGTGAACATCCACATCCTCAGCTTCTTCATCCTTGTTTAATGCCTTGTTAGTCTCTATTGGAGTGCTTGCTGCCTTTACAGTGGTAAAATCAAACTTCTTCAATATATCAGCCACATACTTGTCTTGGCTAATGAAGATTCCATCCTCCTTCTGTTGTACTTGCAATCCTAAGAAGAAAGTGAGCTCCCCCATAGAACTCATCTGGAATCTCTTGTGCATCATCTGCTCAAATTCAACACATAAAGACTTCTTTGTAGACCCAAAGATGATATCATCAACATACACCTGTACTAACAGGATATCACCTCTGTCCTTCTTGATGAACAAAGTTTTATCTATAGTGCCTCTTCTGTATCTATTTTCTAATAAGTAGGTAGACAAGGTCTCATACCAGGCTCTAGGAGCTTGATGTAGACCATATAAAGCTTTTTCTACCTTATAAACCTTATCAGGGAACTGTGGATCTTCAAAACCAGGAGGTTGGCACACATACACCTCCTCTTCAATAGTACCATATAAAAAGGCACTCTTCACATCCATCTGGTACACAATAAGTCCCATAAATGATGCATAGGCCAAAAATAACCTAATTGCTTCAATCCTAGCAACAGGAGCAAAAACCTCATCATAATCAATTCCTTCTTCTTGGGTATAACCTTGTGCAACCAGTCTTGCTTGTTTCTAACTACAATTCCTCCATTTTTAGTCAAGACGTAAAAGTCGCAATTCTGGAATTAGCTCATGTTTAGGGACCTGTATCTATCAATCTATAAATGGTATAAACTCAAGGTTTTCACCCTTGGAAAGCCCTTGAAGTCTAGTTTTCAAAACATTCAGCCAATCACTCATACCATTCACCAATCCATGGGAAATAGCTTTTTACTAACCCTAAGTCAAAACAGAAAGTTGACTGAATTTCTTACTTTTGCCATTTTAATCATAACTCCTAATCTAGGATAGCAATAGATGTGGGGCCAAGTGCTATAGCTTCCCTATGATGTCTAGTAGTGACCCATGCTTTAAAACCCAAACATTTAACTCATTAACCTGGTGTTTAATACGTTTTCTAAACCAAAGTCCAGAACTGACCCATTTTAGTATTTTGACCATATCTCACTCAATAATAATAATTGGTTGAGTATCCAACTATCACATCATGCCAAGACATATATCTATCCACCCATGATTTTTGTTTACAGACCCTAAGCCAAAAATTTTGAGAAAACAATACGTTTTGCTACTGTTCCAAAACAGCCTCTATAAAATCCAACCAAACCTATTTCTAACTCATTTAAAACACAATCAACACTTATGCAAAGCCACAACACATATCCTAAACATATCCCATACTCATCAATGTATATTTTTATAGCAAGTAATAATATCAAAATAGTCTCATAAGAAAAATTTAGGAAAAGTAAGAAAGATGGCTCACTATAATGATCACCCAAAATAGTTATAATCAACAAGTTTTCCTAGCCACCAAGCTTCACTAGAACATCATTTCTTTGACATGCATGACCATCTTCATATTACTCTTTTAAATCAGCCCCAAAAGTCTACAAATGATAGGTTTTATGGTATGTAAATGGAGCTTTGAATGTGAGGAATCAAATGGTGTAAATATAACAAGTGATTGTAGTAGGAATTTTTGTATGAATTGAGGGTTTTGTTCTTGGTGTGGGACGGCAAGAATTTTGTTGTGGAGTTCTGGCAACACTAAATTACCTCTTAATCCCTTTCATCCCACAGAACTGATTCATGTCATTATTTTTAAACTCAGTTCCATTGTCACATCTGATGATTTTAACCTTATGATTTATTTGGTTTTCTATGCCAGTAATAAAAGTTTTAAGGATCCCACTAGTCTCATCCTTAGTGGCCAAAAAGAAAACCCAACTAAACCTACTATAGTCATCAGTGACAACAAGGCAATATGTCTTGTGATTGATACTCCTTACAGATGTTGGCCCAAATAAGTCCATATGCAACATTTGTAAGGGTTGGCTGATAGAGCTCACAAGCTTGGTCTTACAAAAAGCTTTGTGTTGGTTTCCCTTCTGATAAGCAACACAAGTATGGTAATTTTCAAAGAGCTTTGAAGGCAAACCTCTAACAAGGTTTCCCCTCACAAGTTTGTTCATAGTTTTAAAGTTTATATGACCAAGCCTCCTATGCCATAAATTAGACTCATCTATTGTAGCCTTTGCAAATAAACAAGTCAAACCTCCTGAAGGAACAACATTCTTTAGATCAAAACTGTACATGTTGTTCTGTCTGGGAACTTTAAGCAAGACTTGACTTTCATCAAGTAGCTTAAAGTCAAGAGATAGAACAAGACATTCAGTCTCAGTGAAAAGAACACTATTTTTCTTGTCACACATTTGTGAGACAGAGAAAAGGTTAAACTTAAGTTCCTTTACAAAGTATACATCTTCAAAGTCTAATTTCCCAGTCCTAATTTTACCTTTTCTAGTAATTTTACCTCCTTTAGGACTTCCTGCAAATGCAACAAATCCACCATTAACCTCTTGATAATCTATAAGAAAGGACTTGTTTCCTGTCATATGCCTGGAGCATCCACTATCAAAAATCCCTTGATCCTGTAAAGATATTGTGGATTAGCCTACACTCAAAATAATCAAATAAAGAATTAGTTTTCTCCCTTGGGAACCAAGCCAATCTGACTTTGATCTGCCATGTAGATCATCATAGTCCAATCTTTAAGACATGTATATCACTATCAATTAGGAAAATGGGTCCAATAACATTTCCTGTTGGATCTCCAAATCTAACATGCTGATGACTTAACAGCATTTTTCCCCCCCATTTTCCTCAGACAGCACTAACTACCTGCTTTTGTCCCAGCAGTAGTAACATTGTTACCCTAGCATATTAAACTTTTTCCATCAAAATTATCGGATTTACTGCTGATTTTTGGTTAAAAGTCCTTCTTTTACGTGGTGAATGTGCCTTTAAAAATAAGAAAATATAGTGGGTATGCACATTCCCTTTTGGAGTTGGGGGCAGCAGTATTAACCAGCCTGGCAGTACTAATTGATGTTGCTAACTCCTTGAGAGCTTGCTTAGCAGCATTACTGGCACTATTGTCCTGACCTTTTTGCAACTGCTTTGGAACAAAAATTTCCTTTAGGATGTGGTGAATCAATATTTTAGGTGGTTCACCCTCTAACATTATTCCATCTGGTCTAGATTCTCTTTGACATAAACCCTGTCCCTTATTATCAACACTGGTTTTTTCCATTTTATTGTCATGAAAATCATAGTCTTTGATTAAATGGTTGAAACCTCCCACCATACAAAACAAGCTTTCTTTATAAACTCATAACCATTCCCTAGTTTTTGAGTCATCTTCCCATCATAATTCGTCTATTAATCCCTAGACTTGACTTTTCCTGGATACTCTTCTTGCCATGTGTGTTTTCCTTATTAAACATATTTAAAGCACATTCTCACAGATTTTGACAAAATTGATTTTAATAAATTTTTGTTTGTCCTGATCAGATTTAGGTCTAAACACACTATCATTATCATTATCAGTGTCCCATTCTTCAATGATAGGAGCACTAGGCCTAACAGTTTTAGGCTTTTTTACACTAGTCTTAGATATACTAGTTTTAGTTTCAGGCATACTAGTGGTGGTCTTTCTCACTGCAGACTTAAAAACATATTCATCTAACCCAACAAAAGATAAGTCAGGTCTTGGGGGCATGTAGTTCCCAGTGTAGGGGGGGAACTGCATGAAACCCTTCACCTGTTTTGAATCTATCATTTACTGAATTATCATCCACATCATACTTCTCTACTGTTAAACACCCTATAAAACCCTTTCACCGCATTCATATGAAAATTATACGAATTCACTCTCATTTAATATGAACCATCTAACCAAGACCTAGTTTTGTCTTTAGCACTTATTTGACTATTAATCATTTAATTTAGATTCTTTGAGTTCCATCAAATTTTTTAATTTAAGAATTTCAATCATCTTCTCATTTAAAGCTTCTTTTTAACTGATTTTTAAAGGTCTTTGATAGAAATATCTTTACCTAGACAACATACTTTAAAAATATCAATATTTTTTTCTTCATAAACAGCTTCATTCTTTTCATGAACAACTATCTTAGCTTCTAATGATTCTAATCCCTCATTTGATAACCTAATTCTATATTAGGCTATATGTAATAGTCTTCCCAGCTCTATTGATCATACTGTTTTTGAAGAGCTTCATATGATTTTAAACAATCTTTAGAGCAAGTATGTACCTCAGAGTCTGAACTAGATGAACCTTGAGATGTATAAGCCAATAGTGCAAAGTTTGGAGGCCTTCTTCAGCCTGAAACTCCACTCATAAACCACAACTATCCCACTTGAACAAAACTACCAAAGCATTAGTAGAAAGATGTGTCCACTGGTGCATTTCTTCTTGGAGCATCTCTATTTCTATTCCCCTGATTCCCTTGGTGCCCTACATTCTTTGGCAAAATGACCTCTCCTATGGCAGTTGTAGCATACGAACCTTTGTCCTGTCAAAAGCAACAGTCCCTTGCCATTTAATCCACTTACTCTCCAGTTTTCTTTATGAACCTCTTACTCTCATGAATATCTGGTCCCGTGCCATTTAAGATCTATTTCTTCAAGATCATCAGCATCAATTTGTTCTAAATCTTCATTAGCCAACTGTGGGGCATTGGATTGGTTAGCAAAGAAAGAAAACATAACATCATCAGCATATGATGCAGTAGAAGCTTGATCCTTAAAACTAGCAGCAGAAATACTATAAGCAGTATTAAAAACTTGTTTCATTAGTGATGTTGGAGTTATTAGAGGAAACAAAGGCCACATTCTGAGAATTTGAGCTTGAACTTATATTGGCCTTTAATCTCGGATCATACACCTTCCATGATTATTATACAAATCATTCCCAAGCTCAATGTTCTAGATCAGATTTTATTTCTTATGAATAAAGCAATATTTTTCCCAGAAGCTGATGGTAAACTTCTTAACAACTTCATATTTGCATCCTCCTGAGAGATAACTTCAAAACCATGTGGAGTCCAAGTTGACTTAATGACTATTGAAATCTTAACTAGGTTTTGTTCCAGTCCTTCTTGAACATGAGTTAGCAAATTTTTATAATATCTGCTTTGAGAATTGTCTTCTTCTGCGTCTTCTTAGATTCCTAGTTGCCTTCCAAACCTATTCTTTAGAGCTGCCCATAGGGACTTTGAGCATCCTTAGTATCAAGAAATCTATCAATACAGTGCTCAATCAAAAATGCATGCATAAAGTGCTTATTGCTTTAAGGTTTTCATTTTTCTGGCAAGCTTTGTTCAGCATTTTTAGGATGAATAGAACCTTCAGGCACGGCACTATCTTATGCAAACTTGACTAACTTGAAATCACCATTTATAATTACTCCGCAAATGCATGAATCAAGAATGGTATTGTTCCAATCCCCATGCTCCTCATGATCATACTCCCGCATTTATTCATATCTGGAAGTTTTAGTGCAGACACCGTTTCGGGTAGTTTTTTTTTGATTGTGACTCCATCTTTTTCCTTTGACTAACAGATCTAAGCTAGAGTTAGAAGTTCATCTTAATATTCTCAAAGTTTCACAGCAAGCTCTGATACCCCTTGTTGAATCCCTTCAGAACAGAACTTACTTAGACTAGTTAACGTCATAAGAAATTGTGATTTGATAAGATCCAAGACAACAAAAATAGCAACTAAGATAGATAATGCTCAACAAATCATGGTGGAAACTAGTTTGCAAAACGTAAGAAGAACAATAAAACAAAAAACATAAACAGAATTTTATAAACTCTTCAGCCTCAATATAAAACGATCACTCTGAATAGTGATAGGTTACAAAATAACTCTTGAAGCAATAAACTATGACCTGCATGCAAACAATAATATGAAAACTTACAAATCAAACCCGTAAGGTTTCTTTTATATCACCAAGAAACTTAATGGTCTTTACAAAACGCGTCTACGAAAATGCATAGCTATTCCGAATATATCTCATTCATATCACATTAGCATTAACTAACTAATATAACTAATAGCACTAACTTAACAAGACTAACAGTACTAATAAACTGACAGTACTCAACAATTTGTACTGGAACACTTAACTATTATTACTAGACATAACTAATGACATAGACTATGTTTTCCCATATCTCAGCACAACAAACTTGAACCAGGCAGTATTAAGTCGTTAGACAGCCACTATTCCCAACCCCATAAGATATAACTATTTATCTTTCCTTTAGCCTTTTCCATTGCCATTTTTCCTTTACCCTTTCTTTGCAATTTGCAATTTTCCTATTATTGTCTTTCAGGATTCTACCACCTTGAATCGCCATTTACTTGTGGAGTATGGCAAGCTTTTTAGGTAACCTTTCTCATACTCAATAAGCAGAGCATGCAATTCACCAACTGTCTTCCCCATGTTATGCATATTGTAGTTCCTTACAAATCTAGAAAAATCACTAGTGAGGTCATTCAAGATTAAACCAACACTAATATCTTGCAGGAGTACATAACCAAGACGTTCTAGTTGCTTCACATATCCCTTCATCTTAAGTACATATGGACCAATTGGTTTACCCTCCTCTTGTTTGCAAGCATGAAAAGTTTGGATCAGGTCAAACCGCTCCACTCTAGCTTGTTTCTCAAACATAGATTTAAGCTCCTTTATCATGTCATATGGTGAGGAGTTTTCAAATTGTCTATGAAGTTCAGGAGTCATACTCCCAAGTATAAGACAAGCAACCTCATTATATGCATCATAAACTGCATTCCATTGCGCAAGAATTTGTGCTTCAGAATCAACAGCAGGAGCTGCGGGTAAAGGTTGTTCAATGACAAACATTTTCTTTTCAACTCTCAAGACTAGCTTAAGTTGACGAAACCAGTCATTGAAATTATTACCAGAAAGTTTTTCTTTTTCAAACATCGACCTGAAAGCCGAATGGTTTATGTTTTGAACAGGTAGTACCATCTACAAAACATAGTAAAGTTCAAGAATTAGTATTTTCGATAATACTCCTTGAAGAAAATTAACTACCCATGTTTAAATAAATAAACAATTAATTTTCTAAGGCCTAGGATCCAACTTGACATACCACCATCACATCAGTTGATCTGCTAGCAATGGTGTATTCAAAAGGTAATTGATGATCAATAATTGCCACCGGTGCAATTTCTAGAACATTATTGGACTTACTTTATTACATTAATATACTAGTAAGCATGTTTCATCCCATCTATGCCTCGAGCATAAGGTCTCACCCGCTTACCTCGATTAAGTTGTCCAATTAAGAACTGTGATTATGTAACACCAACGTCTCACAAAAAGTGTATAATCACATTGGGTTTGCAATCTAACTACGTCTTACATAATGTAAAAGGCAAATGCAAGTGTTCTTACAAATTGGATGGCAACAACTTATTTCAAAGGGAATTTATATTTGTCATGGCAAATATGTACAAAAAAACATGCATACATCTTCGTATCATAAATTTTAATAAAAACTTTACTAAATTAAGTTATTTATTACGGTGTCACGTTAGTACATCTCATCGGTTATATATGGTGATAACATTAAAATTGGACGATTCAACCATGTTTTTAAATTTAAAGATTCTTATTTATTGCGAAAAAAGATTAAAGAATCATTAAAATCATTCAAACCCTAGACCATTCGCGCTTCCTAAATAATTGCAAGATATTAAGGATTTTAAAGAGAATATAACCTCAAACCCTTAGTGATATGCCTTGTAAGTAAATAGTAATTTTGCAAATTACGTCATTGATAAATTTGAACTCTTTAATTTAGAAAACACATTATAAACCTATTAAATTGCAAGTCTCATTATGGGAAACCCGAAGGCCATGATTATCGGATGTAAGCCGAACCTAAATTGACACATAAGACAACGCAATTAATAGTTTATAATAAATCTTATTTCATAGTTATTAGTAATGTTTATATTTCTTTTTCGAAAAAAAAAAACCCGTTTTGGTATTTACATAAGTAATCAAATAACTTCAAAAAAGCAAATAAATATAACAACTAGATTACACATAACATTATTTAAAACACTTACCAATTAACACATGCAATTATAACGCTGATCCTAATTATTCAAATAATATTATACTATGTATATATTATTCATATAAGCTTCATTCATCCAATGAATCTGGTAGCCAACATCCATCGATATAATCGATTGCGTAAGCCATATATAAATATACACCGCATAGCACATAAAAGCTAATAGAAAATTTTAGTCGACTTCAGACCCCGACAGGACATAGCTAGACTCTTCTTTAGCTTTTACAGTAAACTACAAAGTTGTAGCTTCCTGAGTCGTGGATCTACCATAAAAATTTCAATTTTTTTCGACGTACAATGAATATTTTACGAATATTTTAGTAACATTGTGTCAAACATTCCGAAAAACTAAAAAATCTCAACTTTTATGATCTAATCATCGAATTGGGCAGAGTCCAAACATTACATTAAACACATAAAAATTATATCCTATGTCATTACTATGATAAACTTGCAATGTGTTCATCACGACAACAAATTAACGATTTAAATTAATCCATAAAAAACGACTCAATAAACAATTTAGAAACTATCGATTTAACATATCAAGTTTTTCATACAACCTAGGGTTTTCGTCTAATTAATTTTTTTTCTTAAATAAAGATCCAATCTTTAAAATTATAAAAACTCCCCAAAGGGCTTAAAACCTTTAATCAAAAAAAAAACCCCGGAACTTTTGTAAATTTAATCTCTTTTGTAATTAGAATTCCTAAACCTGACTCTATACCAATTTTGGTTTATAACAACTATTAGACCAATTCAAGATCACGAGTACGCAGCGGAAAACATATAAACACGTATAGAATAAATAATTAACAAAGTATCAAGAACATGTACCTTTTAGCAATTAACGAACAACCTTCTTGAATATACGCGTGTGTATAATAAATATAACAACACGAAACCACCAAGGATCTAATTAAAATCCCTCTACTTCAATACACACAATACGTTCTTAGCAAACAACTAAGTATGATAGTACTAGTAGTGATAAGCCAATAAAAACCACCATTTCTCGTAGAAATCAACTCTTGAAAACCCCCCCTTGTGGTTTTTCCCTTGGATCGAACCAAACATAAACCAAAAATCGTTGTTGTGGGTTTCGGTTAGTCGAACAAAAGAGAGAGAGGGAGAGAGATTTAGGGATTAGTTTTTCCAAGGTGTGTGAAACAATGAATCCCTAAACCCTTTATTTATAGCCTTAATAACTTGGCTTGCAAGCAAAGCTCTCCCACCTCCTTTAGGGGTGTTCGACCGGTTCTAGGCAAAAAGGAAAGAAACCAAAAACTTCCTTTTTCCTTAAATCCCATATATATTAATCATTAAACTATTTAACGATTAATATAACTCCGTTAAATATTTACTTTAACTATTTAACGCTCGTTAAGCTTATCACATAAATATATTACATTTAATATATTTATTATTAATTGTTTTACGTATTAACGCGTACGTCCCCCTAGGCTCGAATAAACTTTCCGGACATATATTAATTTACGTGTACATAATCCAACAGTTTATACGTGGTGGAAGTTTTAACCAAAGGAAGTTCTTGAGGGGCCGTTTGGTTCACAGAATGTTTTTGAAGGAATTGTAATCTTCAGAAGGAAATTGTAATTTGATTTAATTGTAATTTAAAGAACTGGAATGTGTTGTAATTGTAATTGAGGAAATCTGTCGATGTGTTTGTGTTTGGTTGACTCGCAACGTAATGTAATTCAATATTTTTTACTAAAACTCAAAAAATTAATATCAGAATAATTAAAATAATAATAATAATAATAATAATAATAATAATAATAATAATAATATTAAATAATATAATAATTATTATTATAAGAAAATAATAATAATAAAATAACATATAATAATAAAAATAAATAAGATTAATAATAAATAATAATAAATATAATAAAATAATAAATAATAATACTAATAATAATAATAATAAATATTAATAAATAATAATAATAATAAATATTAATATAAATAAATAATAATTATTATAATAATAAATAATAATAATAATAATAAATATTAATATTAATAAATAATAATAATAGTAATAATAATAATAATAAATAAATAAATAATAATAATAATAATAAAGATTAGTATTATTTTTATTTAATATTTATAAAATTCAATAATAATAATAATAATAAATAATTAAATAATTAAATAAATAATAATAATATTCATAATCATAATAAAAATTATTATTATTTTTATTTAATATTTATAAAATATAATAATAATAATAATAATATTATTTATAATAATAATAAATTAAAATTATAATAATAAATAATAATAATAATAGTTATAATAATAATAATCAATAATGATAATAATAATAATAAAGATTATTATTATTATTTTAGTATTTATATAATAATATAATAATAAGAGGCAGATGCGGTTACATTGCTGAAGCGGATCCGGAAGTTCTCTATGGCTCAGGATATTGGGGCGCGTGCTGCTGTTCATATATTTATGGCCAAAATGTATTTTACTACCCTGAATTTGGCTTACCGGAACTCCTAATACCCCAAAGTATAAAAGGTACATCATGGTACCCAAAATTGGTAATATGGTCCATCTAGTACCCTAACCCTGATTAACTAAGTCACATGATTATCACATGGGTTATTATCGTTAGTATTTAACAGATTTTTGGGACGTTAACTAGGATCACGTGACATATAGTCTCTTTATTCTTTTATAGCGTCTGTTTGGTTTCTCTTTGAGTTCATTTACTCACTTTTGAGATCACCATATCACACTTTATAAACATTAGTATCAGCCATCATGGAGAAAGGTATGTTTTATCCTTAATTTTAATAATTCATTCTTTGCTTTTGTTTGGTTATATAAAGTGCTAGGTAGGCCAAGGAAAGCTAGAAGACAAAGGAAGTTTGAACAAAAAAAATCGAAGACTAAGCTCTCCTGTCATGGAAGAGACATACATTATGGAATCTGCAAATCATCAGAATATAATAAAAGATCATGCTCTTCTAAGGGTGATGCTCCAGTACTTTAGCTCACTGTTTTATCTGCTTTTGTTTTGGTACATAGTACGTGATTGTGTTCAGTTTTATGAATAAGCACTTGAATTGTCATGATTTAAATTATCTCTTGAAGGCAACATCATTTTTTCTTTAGCATGCAATATAAACTGTCTTCTGTATGTTAATTCATTTAGTGATGAACATGAACATGTTATTGAAATGTATATTCTTGTTTAAGTTTCTTGTTATATGTTTATAGCATGATTGCATTACCTGTATCTATAGTAAATTATAGGTAATAGTTTTATATATTTACATAGCAAGTCAAAATAAGCCTATTATGGCCTACTATATTAAGAACAAAATAAAAATTGCAATACCATCCGTATGTGATTGTAATTATACCATCATAATTGATCTCAACAAAATAGAAATTGCAATACCATCCGTATGTGTTAAGATAAAAATACATATGAGATTTTTTTAGAGCTAATGTGTTGACATGGGTGAGATTTTTTGAAGGAAAAAAAGTCTTGTACATATAAAGTAAAGTGGAAAGGTGAGGTCATGTGACCCTACTTAACATCCCAAAAACTTTCGTTAAATACTAACGATAATAACCCACGTGATAATCATGTGACTTAGTTAATTAGGGTTAGGGTACTAGATGGACCATGTTACCAATTTTGGGATACTATGTTGTACCTTTTATACTTTGGGGTAGTAGAAGTTTCGGTTAACCAAATTCAGGGTAGTAAAATACATTTTGGCCTATATTTAATATGATCAGTTTCGCTGTTGCTAAAGAAGTGGGGGCCCAGATAGTATCTCGGCTCCCCTCTAATTTATTGTAAATCTCTTGAGTTTCTTAATAAAATAGTTTATTATAAAATAAAAAATAAATAATAATAATAATAATAATAATAATAATAATAATAAATAATAATAATAATAAATAATAATAATAATAATAATAATAGTAATAATAATAAATACTGATGATTTAAAGTTTAAAATACTGAATTACAACGTAATTCAAAACTTTCCATCCAACTGCGTATGTAATCTGAATTCCCTCCCTTGATGTAATCGTTATTACAATATGATAATTCCCCATGAATGGATTATACAACGATATCTCTTTATATATGAATGGGACTCTCACTATCTATGGTAATTTCCTATAATTATGGGATATGACCCAATCACAATTAATGTAAAATAATCAATCACAACTAATCATATCAATCCATGACTTAATGACAGCTAATACTCCCCCGCAGTTTGAGCGGGAGGTCTTCAAACGTTCAGACAAACTCAAGAAATAAAGCCGAGGGGAGACCCTTAGTAAAAATATCTGCATACTAAAATCTGGAAGGGACATGAAGCACACGAACTTGACCGGGAGCAACATATTCTCAAACAAAATGAATATCAATCTCGATGTGTTTAGTTCGCTGATGTTGAACAGGATTAATAGACAGGTACACAGCACTGACATTATCACAATAGACAAGAGTAGCAGTAGAGAGAGGAGCATGAAGCTCAAGCAACAAATTTCTAAGCCACGCAGTCTTAGCAACAACACATTTCGGCGACAACCACGATATTCTGCTCAGCACTAGAACGAAACAATGTAACATGTCGTTTTAGACAGATCCAAACAAAAGGTTAATCACCAAGTGAACACACAATAACCCGAGGTAATCGACGATTACCAAGGTCAACCCGCCCAATCAGCAGCCTGTAAATGTGAGTTGAGTGGTGGACGAAACATGTAGCTGAAGTCCATGGTCAATAGTCCCACGAACATAGCGCAAAATGCGCTTCAAAGCAGTCAAATGTGGATCACGGGGGTCATGCATGTGAAGACAGATCTGTTGTACAGCATAAGATATATTCGGGCGTGTAAATGTCAAATACTGAAGAGCACCTGCTAGGCTGCGATATAAAGTAGGATCACTGACAGGATCACCATCAGAACCAAGCTTGGACTCGGTGTCCACAGGGGTCTTGCATGGGTTACAATGCTGCATGTGAGCACGCTCAAGAATTTCCTCTGCAAATTTAGACAAAGACAAAAACAATCCAGATTTCCGAACGTTGAGCAATAAATACCAAGGAAATAATTTGAGAGATGCCAAGGTCAGTCATAGGCAAACTCACAATGACTTTAATGTAATAATGCGTTGTTAAAAGAGTTGATACGAGAGCTGTGAGTACAATGTCATCTATGTATAAGAGCAGATAAGCAACATCCGAACCCTTGTGATAAACAAATAGAGACGTATCGGTTTTACTATGCTGAAAACCAACATGTGTAATAAAGCTAGTGAACCGCTGAAACCATGCCCGAGGAGCTTGTTTAAGCCCATACAAAGAACGCTGCAAATGACAAACATAATCAGTTGAGCCACAATCCGACCAACCCGAGTAGGTTGTTGCAATGTAAGACTGTCACATAAACAGGACTTGAAGAAAAGCATTCTTCACATCCAGCTGATGAATAGGCCAATCACGTGTCACTGCAAGACTTAGGACAGCGCGAATAGTAGTCGGTTTGACGACCGAGCTAAAAGTCTCATCACAATCAATCCCCTGCTGTTGACTGCGACCATTCGCAACTAATCGAGCTTTATACCTGCTTAAAGAGTCATATGCAGAATTTATTTTTGAAAAGCCACGATAGAACGAAACAACATGACATTAGCTGGACGGGTTACGCAAGAACCCACTTTTTCCATAGAAATTAAAGCATTATATTCTCTAACATAGGCTTCTTTCCAATTAGGGTCAACGAAGAGCCTGAACATGAGTAGCGAGAAGTGGCGAAGTAGTTAGTAACATGACAATTCATAGTTCAAGTGGCCTTAAAAATTCTAGCTTAGACGTGGTGACCATGGGATGCGTAGACACGGTTTGTGATGAATTATTTGTGGGAATTGGAGTGTGGCTAGATACCGGTTGGGCATGTGATTATGTTTGGACCGAATTTGGGACAGGTGTTGAGCTATTAGATGGAGGGGTATCGGGTGGTGGTGGGCTGGTTTGAGGGGTTGTAGGATGGGCCGTAATCGGGCTGTTTGGTTCATCGATGTGTTGACCAAATGGTTCAGTTGTGGGTACATTGGTTGTAATCTGTATAGGTGGTAAAAGAAAATTGTATGTTGGTTTAGTAAAAGATGTGAAATTCCCAAACAGAAAAACGTCTTCATCAAACCGCACATGTCTCGAAATGATTATTTTATTTGTAACTAAGTTGAGACACTGATAACCACGATGATTGGCGGGGTAACCAAGAAAGATGCAAGGTGTGGAACGTGGTTCTAGTTTATGTGCAACATCAACGTGAGGATAACAAAGACATCCAAAAACACGCAAATGTTCATATGTGGGGGTTTGGTTATAGAGTTTGGTGAATGGTATTTCATTATTAATGGCGGTAGAAGGTAATATATTTAAAAGGTGAGCGGCCATATTCAGAGCTTCTACCTGTGCGGATAAGGTTATTAATAGTGCGAGACATACGTTCGGTTAATTTGCCATTCTTTAGTGGAAGATAACGAGGGCAAGAAACCGAAAATGTAAAACCATGATTGCGAAAAGGTCATGAAATCTGGGTGTTTGACATATTCCACCCCCATGGTTCCACACTGCTAAGCCTTGTATGTCAACATTGAATTGTTTATTGACCATTAGCACGAAAGGCAAAAAATTATCAAACAAATCAGATATTTTATGTAAAGTGGTAACCCAGACAAAGTGGCGAAAAAATGATCGTAATAAAATAGCAAAATATATTGATTCCACTTTCACTCGGAATTAGGGAAGTCCATATATCCGAATGAATAATTTCAACACAGACATCACAGAAGAAGCAAACTAAAAACGTGAAGCTTAACATGTTTACCTAATTGACACGCATGACACAAAGCGGGCAACTTTGATTTATTACATGAAATTAAATTACTTGACTCTAAATGATGAAGCACATCATCCCCGGGATGACCGAGGCATCTGTGCCATGTAGTGGAACTAAATGAAACCAAAACAACTGGAGTTTGTAATGGAGGTTGTTGAGTGACCGGGTAAAGGTCGCCAGTACTATCACAACGAAGAAGAATCTTCGGGGGTCTGGTAATCCTTTATAGAAAAACCATAAGCATCAAATTCAACAGAAACATCATTGTCACGGGTAAATTTACGAACATAAATTAAATTCTTAATAATGTAAGGCATGACAAGAATATGATTTAAATGAAGAGGCTTATGAGATGTATGCAAGAGGCTATGTCCGGTATGAGTGACAGGAATAGAGTGACCATTGCCAACAAACACAGATGGATAAATGCTCGAATTACTAAAGGAAGTGAGTATACATGTGTTGTCCACCAAGTGAGAAGATGCCACCGTGTCCATGATCCAAGAGGGATCCTGTGTCATAGTATGAAATGCTTGCGGAAGCATAGTGGCTGGAGCGGGTATGGTGGAACTTGAGTTGTAAACTGTATTGGGGTAGGACTTGAACCAACATAATAATAAGGCATTTGTTGTTGGGCTGGCATACTTGAAACGGGCCAAGAAAGCTGATAATAATAGGGCGTCAGTTGTTGGGAAGCGGCAGCGGCAGCGAAGCAAATAGAAGAAAAAAGAACGGCAATTTTGGTTTGCGGAAGCGGCAGCGAAGCAAATAGAAAAAAAAAAGAGTGGCAATTTTAGGTTTAGGGTATTTTAGTGATAGAGGTATTAGGGTTGGCTCTGATACCATATTACAATATGATAATTCCCTATGAATTGATTATACAACGATATCTCTTTATCTCACTATCTATGGTAACTTCCTATAATTATGGGATATGGCCCAATCACAATTAATGTAAAATAATCAATCACAGCTAATCATATCAATTCATGACTTAATGACAGCTAATAATTGTAATGACTGAATTACAATTACAACGCAAACCAAACAGCTTACGTAATGTAATCTGAATTACAATTCTTTCCATTCTGCGAACCAAACAGCCTACGTAATGTAATCAGATTACAATTACATCCAATTACATTCAATTACGACGAACCAAACGGGGCCTAAGTTTCTTCTATCATGTAATGTGTTGTTTCATAGAAAACCAAAGAAATATTTAAAAGTTGTAGGTTTTATAATCGTCTCTAGTAGTATAATTTACGAGTTAATTTGAATACTTAATGCTTTTTATTAAGGGACCCAAACACACATAAAAAATGTTTAGTCTGCATATTTCATATATCTGTTATACAATGGCAAATGTATGCGAACTGGTTGTTTTGAGGCGAATGGAGTAAGCTTGGAAAGCATCTAGATCACAAAAAGAGTAAAAGAGGCTGAGAATATGTTAGGTTCCATAAGCTTTATAAGTATTGTACCTCCGCATATCCGATATATGAAGAGTGAGAAAGATGGCACTTTGACTGGTAGCTTTGCATGACACGTGAAGGAATAACATGAATCATTCATCTCTATATTGGTATCTAGAAATAATGCTATGTAGTTTTCATGTATAGTTACAAATCTGAAATCAGGATCTTACACAGCGGGTGTATCGTTTGCCTTCTTTTTACAGAAGCGAAAACAACACAACCAGGAGGAACAAAGGTTACACTTTATCAGCTATGGTTTTTTGGCTCGAAAGTAGGAAAGAACATATTACAGACGAAGAGAAGTGTTATATAATGTGTGTTTGGATTTAACAGTTAGTATGTTATATCGAACAATTAACATGCAGTTACAAGATAATAGATTATAAAGAGCAATAATTCGCATTACTTGTGTTTGAAGTTAAAAAAGCCATATAGCAAAGTGTTTGATAAATCCTGATTGATTAGAAAATTACATAAAAGGGATCGACCAAAAATGATATTTTTGTACAGAATTGAGGCATTCTGTCAAATTACAGGAGAAGTTTCTATTAGCTTGGTACATTAGGCCATTCTAATTTTCCATGATCACTTTTTCCGCAGTTCGTATGAAACCATTCAAACATTAAAAGCTGATAACTGGTTCCAAAACGTATACCCAAACACCCACCTTACATTAAAACATCGGCCATGTTAACAAAAATCTAAGACAAAAGGCCAAAACCCGATGCCTATAAACAATTACCAGAACTACAAGAGAACGTTTCACGAAGGAACAAACTTTACAACATGACCTTTGTGTCGTTAGTCTGTTAATGATTCACGTATCATGTGTTATTTACAACAATTACCCCACAATAACAAGAAGGCGGGACCGAGTTAGATTAATTACATCAAAAGTAAAAAAAAAATTCATCTTAAACCCTAATGATGCAAAGAAGCATTATCCAGCGTCCGAAGATAAAAGTGCAAAAAACGACACTAATTGATCCCCCAAATTCTTTTTCATCCTCTTACTCAAGAATTCAGCAGCAATTAAATCCACTAATGCCATGTAAATTAATATTCCGGCAGAAATAGAGTCCAAGGTACCTTCAATGATCAAAGCTTTTGGGCTATTAGGATTGTAAAATGAAGAGATAACCGTGTCCAATATGCCGTGGACACTAATAGGAGCCGTTTAAGGCAAAAAAACAAGGCCATTAACGTTGATCGAAGGATGCGAATCTGGCCTGCCGAGTCAGTCCAGCTAAAAGCAAACCCTTCAAAGGAATTGATGGAATGATAATGCACCGATCAATGGTCTTATTGTACATGGACTTTGTGAAACGCCTAGTGATAGGCCGATGATTATTGAATGTGATACGATTCCAAGTTCCAATACCTGTGTAAAGTCATGTTGGGTGAGTTAATTGTTCTACAGATGGTCAGGTTTATTATAAGGGGTGTTTGAATGTGAGTTTTGACAGTATGTGATGTTTACTAAACGAATGCCAAATGCAAACCCTTGAAAGTTTGACTTAATTAGGCAGGATTTATTTCATGAGAAATAAACTTACTTCACAAAAGAAAGGTAGTTCTTTTTTTGGGTAAAGTGTTTATACCCGGTGAATATAAAAGAAAGGTAGTTCACATAATAAATTTTCAAAAATTTTGGCCATTTTAGTACAAACACAAATTTGTACCAATTTTGTTAAATAGAACCATTTGTAATGAAACTATGAAACTTTCCTTATAATTTAACCCAATACTCATAAGCAAAGTACGTTTCTCATTCAATATCACATAATCAGTTTTAAAATGCAAATCCAAACACCCCTCAAAATATTATTACCTGTGAAACGACGATATTTCTTACTACACCATCAGAATCATCACCACCTGCATGCGTATGTGAGTGGCTCTCTGAGATCTCATGCATTTGACCACTTTCATGTATGTGAATAGCATCACAACCATCTTCATCCGCACCATCTTTCACAACCAGCGGAACTACTACCGAATCCAAATCATCCAAATCCAAATCATCCGAATCAATCCTATCAATTTGGGCTTGCTTTTCTTGTTCTCCCTCATAATACTGAGTGGTAATGAAGTCAACAAGCGATGTGGTCAAAGCAGCCATCATTGTAATGAAACCCGCAAAGGGGAAACTGGACCAAGGGTTTTTAGGAAGACACGGGTTAGTTAATGCCGATGTGGCATCTGGTAGCATGTGCACAAAACCTGTAGCGAGGATGACACCAGCTGCAAAGGCTTTAGTTGCGATAAAGAAACTTGAGTCTGCTTTCAGAAGTCGCCAATTCTTGCCAACCAATGGAACGGCTACTCCAATGAATCCAGCCAAAAGTATAGAAGCAATTGCTACAAACTTGAGAGCAAAAGCAGTATTTTCATCCCGGCATGCTTCTAAAGCCGATGACTCGCAACTACTGGTTGACATTAGAAAGAGTCCTGAAAAGGGAGTCTTTTTTGGATCAAAATAACTGATAGATTAGGGTCAGGAATATCAAATGGTCCCGAGTTCAAATTTCTGCAAAAATATGGAATTGGCTGTGTCAACTGAAATACCACTTGGTATGTATAATCCACACAAAAACTTAGCAAATTTCATATTAAAAGAAACTTATATGCAACTAATTGTTTAAGGAAATGTACTTTCAATATCAATTTGAACGAATCCATGTTAAATCTTTATAATCGAACAATGTACATGCAGATTACATAATGATGCATAAACTGAAATACAACAATCTCTTGTAGTGATATCTAACATCCTAAAAAGAACAGCAAAGCCCGTACTCAATTATTCCAAAGGAAAATGATTTAGAGGCCTAAACATGTGACTACTTTTGTAATCTAAGAGAACATAAATCAATCTTACATTCACAAATGAACAAACAACATTCTAAACCTTTTAATAGGATTTCACATTAAACTGATTATTGATCTTACAAGTTACAACAATGCCTGAAAGTAGTTATATGTAAAGTTGAAATTTTTTTGCTGTCAAATGTCAAAATGCATATGCAAAATTAACCACCAAATTAGGCACAATGTTCCAAAACCGCGCTTGTTATTGCCAAGAACATTGTTCTTATTAAATTTTCATAAAACATGGCTCCTACTCACATAATCACTTTCAAAACGCAATCCTAAACGCAGTAATCACTTCAAAAGGCCATTATATATACTAGTCATGTCATGAAGCATGATTCCCTTTCTATTACGCGAAAAACGCAATGATCGCTTCAAAAACGCAATCCTAAAACTTGTGAAACATACTACAATAGCACATATCAACCGTTAATCTAGAAACTGAATGATCAACTCATTGATGAAAAAAAAAATGTTATTTTCAAAAGAAAACTGATATTCCTAGCAATATATATCAACAAAATATGATGATCAACAAAATAAAAGTTGAAATAAAGCAAGAAAAAAAAGGATATTGGAAATACCTTTGATTGATAATTGTGATATGGGAATTAGTAAGCGGTGAGTAAATGATGAAATGGCATAGCGTGTGTTATAAGACTAGAATAATAATAATAAAAAAAGATAATATTAAATAGTTAGTGGAGTTTGAAGAATTGAAGAAGATGATGGATGCAGTTGACTTTAAAGTTTCCCTCATTATGACGACATACCCCATTACGGGTTTTTCTTGGAATGTTTCTTGCAACTTTCTTTATCAAGATTATCCGCGTATAACTGTATCGTCAAGGCGCGAGGCGGTGTCTCAAAGTTATGAAATGCACAAAGATGTCGGTTTTAGGTGTAGCGTGAGTTGAGGCGTGAAAAATCGCGCAAGACATAACGAGCTTTTTTGAAGCATTTAGAGGATCTACTAATATTTGAAATTTGGTCTTACATATACTAATATTTTGGATTTGGACTTTGATTTACTAATGTTTACCACTCTTATAATTATAAAATATGATATAAATTTATAAAAACTTTTTGCCACAATATGTATCGCCTTAAAAACGTCATGTCGTCACGTCACGCATCACGCTATTTATAACCTCGGGTGTAGTGAGCGTAGATAAAGTTTGTGAATCAAATTGTAATTAATTATTTAAAATAACTAACAGGTTGTATTTGCTTTTATAAATAATGATATTTAGTTTACTTTGTAATATTTTATGATTTTAAGAAGACGGTAGTTTGATATTTTCTCGTAGTAAAGATTTTGCGAGAATAAATTCCCACATTGTTATTTTTTAAGGAAAAAATCATAGATTATTAATCGAATTTACCCTGGAATCACTAAAAGTTTTTTCATAACTAAAAATTGGTGAAAATTATTAAATGGTAATCAAGTTTATCAAATTTTCAATTCAACCAATCATATTTGTAGGTTTATTTTTAGGCACACTACTTAGGTCTACAAATCATTTTTCCAAATATTTAATCTAATTTGGTACCTCAAACTTCATATGAATTATAAAACCATCAAAGTTTCGAAACTGTTATATTCTTGTGTAATATTTATGTTAGTGACCTGGGAACACTTCTCAAACTTTGTTATTGTTTATGTTTTGTCGTGCATTAACGGGTTGTACATAAAGTTGGTAGGAAGTAGTTAAATTAAGGTGGTGAGTGTTTAAAATAAATGTATAACATGTTAATGCATTTAACTATCTTTGGGCACATTAATTTTTTTAAATTACACAATAATGAAACAGTTTTGAAACTTTAATAGTTTTATAGTTTACCAAATTATCTTTTTGTGTTCTACAGTATTATTGTGTAAATTTTTGCAAGTTGCTTATGATGACATGTCAAATTTTAGATGATTGCGTAAATTTTACAAGTGACATGGATCTTTAACTTCCATAATCAGGTTCTTAAGCATAATCTTTTTACTCGGTGCTTGACATATAAATTCAAGAGCAAGTCAGTTTACAATTTCTTAAACTAAAAAGGCAGCGCTGGAATGGTAAATTCAAAAGAAAATTTACATTTTAAAACTAACAAAAAGTAACTTTTGTAAATAATCAAATATCGTGATCGTGATCGTGATCGTGCTCCTGTTCCATAGTATATTTTTGGAAACAATTTCTCAAAACTTAATTCTTTGCTTTCGATGTCCTTATTAGTTTTATATACAATTCACAAATGGTCGGTGGCACTGTAGCAGCTACAGTCCAAAAAATTATCCCAAAATCTGGCCCAAAGTAAAAAAAAAAATTACAAAACGAACCCTCAACTTTTAATTGTTTACGACTTTTTACATAAACTTTTTAAAATAAAAAATAAAAAAGGCCCATCACGTTTTTTTTATTCGCCCCCCGCCGCAACGCGCGGGTTAAATTCCAACTCGTTTAACTCCAAATAATAAATGTGATGCTTAATATTAGTTTAACAGCTTAGAGCTTTTTGTCTGAGGAGTTCATATATGTTCATTTGGTGAATTCTATTTGAGGTCTAGTTAGAATCAACATCAGAGGGGCTCAAGGGTGTGCAAAGTGACGCCGTCGCGTCGGACCTCCACTTATGAAGGGTTATATTTTTTTAGTTTTATGTGTAAATACGTTTTTTATTAAATATATTTGAGTCATATAATTCATGTTTACGTGCAATTTCTCTTTGTTTACAATAATAACGGGGCTTTCTTATCGTTATTGCCTAGAGGCACCAAAAACCATAGGACGGCCTTGATCAACATGTCACCTCTAAGATATACACGTCATCTAAGAATCAACATGTCATCATAAATTCATAAGTAACTTCTAAAAAAAACTATAATTGCACAATAGAACACCTATGAAACTTACGTGGTTTTTCATTTACAAAAAAGTTTTGAATGACTTTATTGAAACACTTGAGAAACTTGATTATTATTTTATGAATTTTTTTTCTTTTTTTATGTGTCAAATTAATTGTTCATGTTCAGTTACGAGTAATCATGTTGTCACTAACAGTTAGATATAAAAATAATATTGTTGCACGACATAACTCTCACTTTTTCGAATGTGTGCATTGTATAAATTGTATAAGTGAGCATTTAGATTCTCACATACCTTAGAGTGCTTCAAGTTTTTTTTATAGTATATTAATCTTTGTTACTTTATAAAGCATTTAACTCATTCTAATTTTAGAAGTTTTAAAATTTTTAAGTAAAAAACATTTTTTCTTTGAGAAATCTAATACAAGCCATTAGTCAACCTAACCTTAAATGCATACGTTTTTTCAAGCCAATATGTTACATAACCTTAAATGACCTTAAATGTATATGTTTTTTCATCTCTATATCACTTTATAAAGCATTTAGCCAATTCTAATTTTAGAAATCTTAAAATATTCAAGTAAAAAACATTTATTCTTTGGGAAATTTAATACAAGTCATTAGTCAATATCACCTTAAATACATATGTTTTTACAAGTCAATATGTAACCTAACATTAAATGATCTTAAATGTATACGTTTTTTCATAATAAGCAACCATTTATAAGGTAACTTGTAAAACCTAAAAATCTCAACAAATGTGAAATTACCAAAATACCCCTAATGCAAGAAAAATTCATTAAAGCATGAATAAAATTCATTTAAATGTTAAAAATTATGAAAATACAATATTTAGCAATTATGAAAATTTTTGTAAGGTTAAAATACTTTATGTTATACAATGAAAATAATTAAAATTATTATAGGTATATATGACGAATTTATATATGTATTTAATTAACTTATACATTACAAAAAAATTAATAAAAAGTGGATAAATATAAAATAAATTATGAACATAATTAAATCGATTAAAACCTATTTTAAAGCCCCTAGACTCGCCAAATAAGATTATCACATCTTTATTCATTTTTCATTTTAAATCAATAAAAACAATGCACCAAACCTAAGAATACCCAAGGTGACGGCAACGAATTTTCCAAGGCAAGACGCATTTTATCCCAAGATCATTTGAAGACTAAGGAGTGTGGGAAAAATAGTGGGAAGCTTGGGAAGTGATTGATTCGATTTTTGGTATCGTTTTGGGTTCGAAAAGCTATACCGAGTTCATAAAATCATAAAATCATCAAAGGCCATCAAAGGTAATTTTATAACTTATGTTTCATCATATTGAAATGTTATAAACCTGAGAAAAATGTCCATGCATTTTATTTTGATTTTATAAATTGAAACATATTCAAAACCCTAATTTAGAAATGAAAATGAAATCGGTATATAAAATATTGGTAAAATTTATTTTATATTTTTCTGAGGTTTTTCATATCTCATATAACTCATAAAAATTGTTGGAATAATTTATACATGATTCGAATGATTATTGGAGATTTAATGGTGATTACCAAATTCGAAAATAAGGAAAAAGGAGAGAATAAAATTAGGGTTAGGGTTTTGTTATTTTTTCCAGGTGCAATTAATGCCAATGATTGGGAAATAATTGTGTTTGTGATTGGGGAAAATTTGATTAGGGTTTTGTGGATTTAAATGTTAGCCGATTATGGTATAAAAGGTATAAGGACTTGTTTTGTAATTTCTGAAACTATGGGGTCTATTTTAGACATGTTATTATACTTAGTATATTCTGTATAAAATAAGTTGGGGGGTATAAAATGTCATTTTGATATTATTTTGGATTTAAAATGGTTAATTACTTATCATATATTTATGTAATTTAGAAAGTAATTAATTAAAATAGAGGGATCTATAAATTGTAAATTCTTGAAAAGTAATAAGTTTGTGTTAGTAATTAATTGTATAAAGTATGATTTTGTTATATTGTGAAACATAAGGCTTGTTTTGTAATTCATGGATAATTAAAGATAAAGTTTAATAAAATGAATAAATCTAAAGGACTAAATCTGTAAAATATTAAAATTAAGGGTTTGACTAGTAAATACAAAAATGGGAAGGTATAATCTGAATAAAATAGAAACTTTGATATTTACACATTTAACCCTTGAAATTTGTTGATTTAGCATATTAAACCCTAAAATATAGAAAGCTGGTCATATTTAAACCCAAAACTTGTAAGTTGGCATATTAAGTCCCTAATCTATATTAAATACTTTAATAAATCTCAAATGAAGAATATTCCTAATTTGGGAAACTTACTAAAATGGAAAGTTACTAAAAAAGGAAAAGTTACTAATTTATGTAAAGTTTACTAAACAGGGAATTACTAAAAATGGAAATGTTTCTAAAAATATAAAGTGATAACTTAAATGAATGGTTTTTAATTCGAAATTTATCATTTCTTAGGTTCGTCAAGAGTGGAGAGAATTTGATATTCCTGTGGTGTTTCTCTTTGATTTTGCTTTGCTTCGGAATAAGGTACAGATATTCTGACCTTATCGTTAAGGTTTCTCATGACATATTCCTCTCTATCTTTGATTACTTATGTGATTTTCACATTTGCTTCTGAGCCTTGTTCTTTTGGCTTCCTTATATGATCGTCATTATGTTCCATTGAACCATCTATGCTACCTTTGATATTTGAACCTTTGATATTTGAACCTTTGATATTTGAACCTTTGATATTTGAACCTTTGATATTTGAACCTTTGGCATTGAACCTTTGCTATGATCCCTTTGAAATGACTTTGATTAGACTTTGCTTTGAACCCTTCAGTTTGAGAACCAAGCCACTATTTGTTTTTCCACCATGAAGGTAACATGGCCGTGTCATTGATGCACCTTTGGCATACTCATGTGGGGGTGAGTGAATTCTCACACCCGTCTCCCAATTTGAATTATAATGGCACTAGAAGATTGGATTTGTTTAAGGGACGTATGGATGCATCCTAGAATTGTTTTGTAGTCGATGGATAAGACATCCTGAATATTTGGATATTTGGGTGGACTAATGGTTTGGGATGCAATCCACGTCTTTCACAACAGACTTTGGAGCGTCAAGACTCCATGGGTCCACTTTGAAATGATTTGTTTGGGCTTGTGATTGAACTAACCTAATTTGAATTTCTGATTTCCATCTTACCTTACACTATGACTTGATCTTCTGATTTGCCTTACCTTATATTTGTATCCCTTTGATCATGTATTGTGATATCCTTTGTACCTTGTATCGTATCCTTTGATTTCCGTTATCTTTTGCGTTCGATTATATATATATACTGGTTCCCATAGCTTTGTAAGCTTAGCCGCACTTCTTCTTTTCCCCTGCGCATGTTATCTAATCTAGTTAGACAGGGGTTTGCTTTCGGGTTATGAGTGGCTGAGTGGGGACTTACCTAGAGATCTTACCTATTGATATGCGAATAGTTTTCGTCAAGACATTATGTTTATTTCTGCATGATATGTTATCCCATTGAGAACTTATGAACTTAAGCCCATGTAGACTTATTCCTTGATTATTTATTTAAGACTTCCGCTGTTTATGCTTGTGTTATGATTATGTATGCTTTTGATGTCACACCATATTTGTAATACTTCTACCCTTCTGGGTCGGGGCGTTACATAACTGCAACTTTGTAACTGTCCATTTGGTAAAACATATATAAACTCACACAAAACCACACACCCCACTCTATTTTTTATAAAAAAAGTCTTCACATTCAGGATTGTTCCCCACTACGGTTAGTTTCTTCTTCTTCCTTTAAGCTTTTATTTTTCTTTAACTAATATTGCACGTGATGCCGTTTATGGACAACGACATACAAATAAATTTGTGGTTTCTTGAGAAGGAAACAAGGTGTTAGATCTTGCTAACCTATTTTAACTTTTTGGGTTATTCAGTAGATTATTAATGTTATTCTTGCAGGTACTGATAAGTGATTAGTGCAGGTATTGATAAGTGTTTAGTGATGCTCACGGGGTATATCAAGATGTTGATGGTGAGGGTGGAAATCATACCAATTTGGTCATATATTTTTTCTTGGTTTAATGAGTCGGACTCGGATCTTTGTAATGAGAAGATGATTTGTGAATGATATAATGTCATTAGTCAATGTTCAATATACACATTTTTAAATTCACACCAGATTTTATGTATACGTTTTTTTAACTAGCATGTGTTAATAATAGTCATTTAAAAAGGTTTGTAATTCCTAATCAAAAGGAGTTATAAGCATTAACCGGTCAAGTAATGTCATAACTTCGTGCATAAATGCATAGTGGTTACATAACATAATCATGATCATTAAGTTAATGTTGAAACTACCCATTTTATATGTTAAGCTGGTTACAAACATTTAATGTTAAAACCTTTTATTTAATAGTATGTATCTCTACTGCTTTATATTAAAAAAATTGATTTGTGAATTCTATATATACATAATTGACATTGATAACTCGTCTTTAAAAATTTAATCTAAACATTTATAACTCCAATGGCTTACATTATTTGACAAGTCAAATCTTTATCAATCGTTAAGGTAAAAATATATTTTTTATAAACAATTAGGTTCTTGATTATTTTATTCGATTATTATATTGTTAACGAGTTATCTTTTTCACTTTGTTATTTAGATAAACCCGGATAGCGTTGACAAAAATGATCCAAAGAATGTTCAACTCCAAGATGAAGACATCTTGTACGATATTGATTTTTACTTCGTTAGTGTCGTTGTAATTATTAGCAAGTACCTAAACTATCATATCAAAAAAGATATTACCTTTTAATAAGATGATATTACCTTTTAATAAGATCGCTCAAATTGGAACCTTATGTTATTTGGATGTGAAATAGTTGCATCGGTATGGTTTATAGTTAAAATTAAAATTTGTCGGTATTTCGTAAAGTTGCTGTTAGAAAAAACATATAAATAAAAAACGTTTGCTCGCCACAATATTTAGTTACCGGGTACCCGCCGCCGAATTGCGCGGGTACCGGCTAGTTTTTATTTAAGCATTTA
>BQNB010023785.1:5277-61432 GCA_026074375.1 Tanacetum coccineum | reverse complement strand
TTTGAGAATTTTCTAACTCCATATTCCCTAGATCAAAGTATCTCAAAGCACAGGCTCTGATACCACTTGTTGATCCCACGCCTTGATCGATTCTTTAGTATATAAAGAGTTTGTTACCTTGGAAGATTCCAAAATAACAAAGATTGAGACTTTGTGAATATACCAAAGTGTATGCGGAAACTACACTTTGATACTCTAGAGAAATGTATGAAACAGTAACAATCACTCACAAACAATAAATACCAAAATCACTGCTTCAATATTATAAATAATACGAGTACTCTCTAAGTACTGGGGTTACACAACCTTGAAGCAATTACAAATTCTCTCTAAGTGTATATCTTAAAGTTCTAACTATCACTACTCTAGGGATCTCCTTTTATAGAAATACAAGGAACCCTTTACACATATATCTGCCTATCTATTAGGAACAGTTACAATTCAAAACTAAATATTCCGAAATGCTCTCCATACCTTCTTATCTTCATATCATCAGCTTTGACTATTTAGCAGTACAAACCTCTTCAACTAGCAGTATTAAGTTTCATTGGCAGTACTAACTTTGTGCTGGCAGTACTAACTTTGTGTTGGCAGTACTAACTCCTTTAGTACTGTTGGCAGTATTAAGTCCTATGAAGATTTATTCCCAACAATCCTCCCCTAAACTTGTGATTGTCCTTTAAATCAACAAGTTTCTTCTGAATAAAATCTTCTATACTGCTGATGATTCTTTCAAACACTTTTGTCATTTCTGCACTTGAGCAATCCTATATTAATATCACAATGAAATTGTATTTTACTATTGTCTAAGATCATGACACCGATATTTAGCGTTAACATGATTTATCATAGATAAGCTCGTGCCAGATGTTCAAACCAGCAACATCCGTAACTGACACAATGAAACTGTGTTTGCTTGACTATGTCAGTCCAAGACAAACAAGTATGTCAATCCCGATATGATCTATTCCATACATTCTCGCTCGCTTAACCAGTCTAATTGGTCAAGCAATTGACGGTTCATGATAAATTGGGCAACATAGCAAGTTGGGTTGAATAGGGACTTAGACCCAATAGTAAATCAGTGAATGTACTTGTGTTCAACTGTTAAAAATAAGCAATGTTCTCACCCCAAAAGATGATTTAAAATAGTAAAGTAGGGGCTATGAAAACTCACCTTGTCGGTTAGTCGCCTGGGACTGATAATGGTTCAATGCACGTCAAAAGTGACTCAGTCACACACCTAAGTAATTATGACAGAGTCTGAGTTTACATTCTAAAAATACTTAATGTATGAAGTGGTTTATGCAAATGGGTCGTCAAGGACACTGGTCGTTTATGAGTTATCGTTTTACGTTTTCAAAATGTTGATTAAACCGTTGGCTCTAGGGACGACTTTACAACCATGAGTATCTATACAGGAATTGATACTATTACGCATCGTAACTTATATTTACGAGTCCATGAGATTTACATCCAAAGAAAATATAATCATTATTCATAAGTTACTAAGTTTTATATATTTTCTTATCGCTTTTATTTATTTACATCGTAGCCGTTCATTAATTTGTGTAATTATCAGTTTATATGCCACGGTTTTGCTCGACTCGTTCAATTTATTTATAAAGATTATTCATTTACGATTAATACCCTTAAGTCTCAAAACAGCGGATATTAGTCCCTCTATTTTCCAAATTAAGTAAATTGCCAAATTAACCTTTTAAACTTTTATATGACCGTTTTTAATCCCTTGACTTTTATATTTTAAATTCTTTTATTCTTATAACTTTTTCATGTTTAAAACCCGAATAGGCAAAAATAGTTTTATAAACCGCGTTAAGTTCACTTTACCCGTTTGAACTTGTTTTTCGTTGTTACCAATTTTAAGTAATCACAAAAATGTTATTTAGATTTGTCCACTTGTTGAAATAATTATTGTCTCGATAAAGAATTTCCCAACCCATTGGATTTGGCTGGAACGATTTCAGGAACTAGAAAACATGCAAGTTCAACCACTTTGCTACGTCTAAATTTTATAGAGTATGATAACATGCAAGTTGTATAAGGTATCACATGCATTATTACAATACAATACCAACAACACCATGGTCTACACCCTTTTTCTTTTTCCTGGTTTCTGTCGCAGCCCAACAGTGGGTTGTACCCACTTGTTTTGTGTTTTCTTCTTCACCATACAACCCATCGTATGTATATATATATAAAATTACATGTCCTACTTCTTTTCTTCTTCTTTTTGCTGCTCAACAGACGCAACAACAGTGAGTTTTTATACTCACTGTTTTCGGTTTCTTTTCTTTCGTAGCAAGACCCACAATATATATATAATAGTTTCTATCTATTTTGCATGTTTACGACTTGCATGGTTAGCAACGAGAAGACCTAATCTCGAGACACAAGGACGACCTTCTCGTCCCTTGCAGAACGCACAGCTGCAACAGCTTGCCATGGCTCGCTTGCGTGCAACATGAGTTGGGTCTCGTGATGCAAACTGTGCCAAGGTATCATGGGGTCATGGTGCGAATCATCGAGCAAGTTATATGAAAACCCTAGTTTCTACTCGTCCCTAGTGCCAACATTTTGTATTATGATTGTGTTTAAAGTTAACGCAAATGTCTTTGAGTCGTTGCTTGTTTTCACGCACGATATGTTGTCTACAAGTCCTATTATACGTCGCGTTTTATCTTAGGCATGGCATGACTAGGTCTTTGCACGCGTGCGTACATAATACCTACGCATGGGCTATGTGTCGTGTGTTAGTCACGCAAAAACCGAGGCTTTCGGCTAGCTTGCCAAGCCGGACGTGCTTTGGTTTTTACAAGGGTAAATGACATAGCATGATGAATGTTAAGCTACAAGAACGACTTACAAAGGTCCAAGCTTGCTAGATGAGGAAAGTGACGGTGGTAAGAAGCTCGATCCACACTTGGTTGCTACTCCTTTTAACCCGACGCCCCTTTGGCTCTTGCCCTCGACGAAACTCGAACTCGAACCGTATTGCCTACTTCTCATTTTTAAAGTTTTGGTTATACTAAAAGTGTGCATGAATGGGTCTTACTTATACACAAAATTCTCACTTGGCTACTGAGATGTTGCATGTGAAAAGGGTACTACACATTATTGCACCATAGTAATAATTCTAATACTGTTAGTCATCCTTTTCCTAATACTATTAGAGAATCTCTACTATTTCTTATCCTTTCCATTTCAACTTGCATCAGATGTTTTGAGACGTATCATGTGATAGGAGTTTTCAAAATGAGAAAGTGGGTAGGGTAGTGTGTAAGAGTCTATAATGATGGATGTTTTATCATTATCATATATTGGTTTTTTTTATATGTATTCATATGTGTATATTTCTTTTGAATTCAATTAAAGGTTTTCATGGTTATTAAGTTGAACGTAGATGGTTTTATAAAGTGCTACAAGTAAATGGCCTTGTTTCATAAATGTCTAATTCCATGAAAGATTAACATCTAAAGTGAATGCACAAGCTACTAATGACCCATATGTTAAGTATTTTAACATCTCTATGAATATTCATTTCTATCAAAGTGAGGTACAAGTCCTTTAAAGCTCAATATACAGTCATTAAGCTTAATCCTCTAAAATAGCCGTTTTACTCCGTTTTTATTCTATTTCTTCCACCATCACTTTTGTAAAGCTACTTACACTCATATCTACAATATTTAACCCCTAAATATTCTATTCATATGCTTTTCAGCATTTTTTTACACTCAAAACACAAATTCAAACCCTCTACCCTAAACCATGCTTGTTTCTAAACATGACTTCGTTTCTTCGTTGTTTATCCATTGTAAACCAAACTAATACTTAAATAAGTTATAATAACATAAATTACAACATTCTCAATCATAATACATTATCATTTCATCATTCTACTTCAATTATACAAGAAACGAATCCAGAAAACCCTAATTGTGCCCTAATTGTGATTTTGACCCGTTTACTCATTTTCAGACCATCTCATTCTCAAGTAAGCAACCAAGAGTCATTGTAAACCTATAAAATGAGTTTACAAACCTTTATCCATCATTAACCATCATTTCTTCAACAACTTAAAGAATTACAAAGCTAGAAAACCCTAAAAGCCTTATATGAACCCTAATTCAAAACCTGGATTCTTCTTTCTATTTTGGACCATTTTATACGAAAACCAACGGGATCAACCTCATTGATAACATCCTGTATATAAGGTCCATGATCAGTATTCCATCCTTCTCCAATCAATAATATTCGAATTATAAGCAAAAGAATAGTCTAGAAAACCCTAATCGAGCCCTAGTCTGGACTTGTGACCCCCATTTCTTCACAATTCTAAAACCGTTTTAACTCAAAACCAATTACTAATCCTTGTTTATATTCTTATATCAGGCTTGGGAACCAAGTATTTAACAATCCTTAATCATTTACACACGAAATAAAAGCTTGAAAACTTGTGAAAACCATGTCGAGTCCAAAACAGACCGCTAACCACAATCTTTTGGCTTCTTTTTAACCCTCATTTTAGCCGACTAAACCGTGGGCAAGGAACTTGATAAACTCCTTATAGGAAACCCTTTAAGAAGCTTACCCACATGCTCCTTACCCTTTTCCATGGCAACAATTGAAGACTACAAGATGGCTTGTTGTCCATTTCTAGCCGTGACACCCAAACACCCCTAGAAACCATCCACCTTGCTTAGCTAGCCTCCATAGCCCCTCATACTCATCACATAGCTTCTACACATCACCCTATAGCCCTTACACATGTCCCATACCAGAATCATAAGCTTACTTAACCTCTTTGGTCTCAAAATACTATAAATAGGGCTCATGTGTGTTCATTCAAACTCGCACCACATCTCTTCTTTCTTAAACCCATAAGGAAGAAATCCTTTGCTACCATATGATCCTAGGATCATAAAAGACATTCAAGAAGCGAAGCCTTGAAGAAAACAAAGCCCGAGAGTCGTTACTCTAGCCGTACGAAGCCGAAAGTCCGATTCCGACCCATTTCCACCATTATGATATTGAAGCTCAAACCCAGGTTTCTTAATGTTCCTAATTCTGCTACTTCACCCTTATAATGTTCTATGATCCTTAAATATACTCTTGTTAAAGTTTCATAACTCTATTCATGTCATTTTCTATTTTATCCAAAAACCGTACTCCGAACCCTATTTCGCCGTTTTTCTTAAAACTAAATGTTATCTGATTAAATATTGTTATAATCTATCCTAGATGCTTAACCTAATGTTAAAAATAACTACTTTATTATTAATGAAGGAATTTGAACTTAAACCACACGTATAACGTTATTGAAAACCCTAAATTCGACCCAAGTTTTGTTACTAGCTTAACGAAATCGTTATTTTAAACTTGCGTTGCGTTAAATCTTCATATTTTAGTTTATTATAACTATAATAAATGTCTATTTGAATTGTTAAAATAATCTTGCATGGTAATTTGGACATGTTTTTGTATTATAATCAATGCAAGGGGGTTATATATCGCCATAAACTTTCGGAAACTTATAACTAAAAATGGGCTAAATGTTGTCATACTTTTTCAAAGTTATAAACTCCAGGGATCTATTATGTCACTTTTTTAAAGTCCAAGGTATACTTGTATATCTTTCAAAGTTGAAGGTCCAAGTCGGAAAATGCAATCCCCAAGGGCTATTTGCAATTTTTCAAAAACCCCCAGGGTCTATAATCTAACATTTTGAAAAAGTATAAAATCATATACCATGACTTTACAAGCATATATTTAATTAACGCCTTACTCATGCTTAACATTTCAAGATATTGTTAAAATGCTTAAAACGTTATATGTATCACAATACTAAGGGCAGCTTCATATTAAGGAGTTTCATCTTGTATTAGTTCTGATCTGAGTTGTTGGGTTATTGAATTAAAGTGTCCTAGCTCTTCAAACGTTTACAGAATGACTTTGTATTATGAGTGGCCCGAACAGTGATGATACAATAATTCCAAACTCTTCAATCCAAACTCATAACTCTTAAACCAAAGTTACTAAAGTATTATCTTCCTATGGACTTGACATATCTACTCGTTGTGTGATGTGGCTATTTATATCATTGACTATATAATCATTACCAGGTTAGATTGTAATTAGGTAGTCGGGCTTTCATTTCAGTATAATTTTTACCATCTACCTACCAGGTGAAGTTCATAACCTCGCCATTTACTCTATTTTACATGTTTTTTAACCCGCGAGCGGAGCGGATACATGCTTGGTTACAACTCTTTTACATTACTCATTTATAGTATATAACAATGTGATTGTTTTTCAATGACTTAGTAAGTTCATAGCCTCGCTTTTCAATCTCTTTGATGTTTTATAAACCCGTGAGGGGGATACATGCTTGTTACAAACTCTTTTATATACTCATAACAATGTGATTACTTTTCAAAGACTTAATGAATTCATAACCCCATTCTTTTGAATACTTTATAAAACATGTGGATACCTAATATAACCTATGATATGCGAGTGTTTTCTAATGAATTGCTATCAAGTATATTATTGCCTAAGTAGCTTCTGTGCCAATTTTTTTCCATAGAATGAATCATAAATTACTTGCATTGGATTCCGTGATCGCGAGATATTGTTAATAGATCTGTTGGGGGTGCACGTCTCCCGTTGGTTTACCCATGCTTGGGGTAGCCAAACGATATATTATGTCCTATAGGTAACCTTGGCAAGTTACCTTTTCCACGGGGACATCTGTCCCTAACCAATATCACTATGGTGATTTCCCTGTTAATGTATTGATGTCATGAGCTTAGGTACAATAATAATGTTACCCTGATTTCTTTCTCATGAACGACGTGTTTTACTCTCATTTTCCCCCTATGCACAAACATCTGTGTATGGTGCGATGAGGGGCTTGGCATGCGTACTCACCCACGGGGTATGTATGGGTCATACCCCGTGCGTTGTATACTTGCCATACAAAGCTAAGGTTCGTTAGCATACGAGTTAAATGATATAGTGATGATGGACCTTAAACTACGAGGTAAATACCTAGTATAATAGGTGTTAAGTTACAATTGTGACTTACAAGGGTCCAAGTTTGTTAGACGTTGTAGAGAGGTGATGGTGGTGACAAGAAAGCTCGAGCCTCCCTTGGTTTCTACCCCCTTGAAGTCCGACGTCTCCTAACTCCTTGAACTCAACGAAGATCCTAAACTAGAACCTTATTTGTTTCTTACTTGTTTTTCATGAATGGGTTGTGCTAGAATGGAGTGTGCATGACTCTCATTTATACACTAAATATCTGGTTTGGTCACAAAGATTTTCAAATTGCATTTGAATGGTCACTGTTCATACACACCATTAAAGAATATGCTAATAGTGTTACTTCATGATACTATTCGTTATCATTGATACTGCCTATACTATTCTTGACTTTATCAGATGTTGGGACACAATGGCATATGGAGGTTTTGAAAAGGAAAGAGATAAATGAGTAGGGCACCAAGTAAGGAATATATTATGTTGGATGTCTTTATCTGAAACTTACATTTGGTCACGGTTTTTATTTTGAGTATAGACTCTTTCAAAAAAAATGGTAATTAAAAATATGTCAATCAGCTTCACAAAATGTGAAATATATACGATTTCACCGCTGTAAGTTCTAAAATATCTCTTTAGACTCGAAATTATTAATAGTGATATTCGCGTGTTATTTAGATTTTCTATAAGCCGAAGAAATGCAGTGTTACATAAGAATATACTTTCTTTGAGTGTTAACGTAAATTTTGCAGAATTATGCGATACATACTTCTCTAAGGAAAAAGAAATATTTTTTTTCTTTTCTAAATTTTTACGGGTGCCGACAGTCCTCCCCGGTTTAGAAGATTTCATCCCAAAATCAAGACGTTGTAGGAGATCGTGGATTTGCGAACAAGGGCGGGTATTTGCTCTTGAACTGGTCTTCACGTTTCCCTAAATGAATGTCTCGTCATTGGGACGAGCCAATACGACAAAATGTTGGGAATATATCCGTTGGATAGAATCTTAAATTATTTCCCCCCTCCTTTTTACCTTATAAATACTACCTTATTTCTCTCAAATCTTCAAACTTAAATCCTACTAAAAATATTCCAAATGGCCTGTTCGCTTCCTCATACCGACTCTGAAGTCGAAGCCTTGGTGCAAAGATCAGTTAACGAAGACAAGGGTCGTCAGGATGCGCTTTTGAATTTAGCTTTTCAGTTTGAAGATTCTCGCGCGGTCAGGGACGATCTTAGAAAAGCTTATGAGAAATGCAATGATATTTCTCAAGAGAGCCGTGCTTTGATTTGCACTCGCTTAAAAGAAAGTTCTGATAAGGATTGTAAGCTGCATCTTTCTATGTATGGGAAGGCGGCACAGCTAGAGAGGCAAATGGATGCTAAGTTGGCTTGGTTCCAGGAAAAGTACTCCTGCCGTACACGCGAAGGTATAGATTGTTCGTCATCATAGGCTAATTGCCCCCTTACCGAGAAAGAGTTACATCAACTCCGTATGGATGAAGAAGCTCTAAAAGAAATGTTGGAAGAAGAGGCCATGAACAAAAAGGCACAAGAGGAGAAAATTAGGCAAGAACAAGCCGAAAATAATGCATTCTTTTTAGAATTTGGGGTAGTGAGATACGACTCAAAATATGAGTCATCGGATTAATGATCCAAGGATGGCTGTAACCATGTTGTTGTACTGCCTTAAATAAAGCATTGTTGCCTTAAACTATGCACTTGTATTTTCACCTTTGCAAACCAACGGTTATTATGTTAGTAATCTAGTAAGTTCTAATGAATGCATTTACTTCTTGTAGTATCATCGTATTTCGTAAAAAAAAATTGTTTCGTGATTGTTGTCTTGTCACAGTGTTATATAGTGCTTGAGTGCACATTTTGAATGGAACAATTGAGTGATTATGGCTATGGTCTCCACACATAATTATAAAGTGTTTGCGTGATAATTCTGAACTGAATAACAGAGTGAACATGATTACTGTCCCTCTACAGTATCATAAAGTGGTTTAGGAATAGTGTTATCAATTTGAGAACCTTTTCAATCCCCAAAATAATTAATTTATGAGATTAAATAGCAATTCGAAAAAATTTTGGTGATTGATTTTTTTTTCCTTAAGGGTTTGAAATAAGATTTGAATTTTTACGGAGTGTCACGGTCTTTGGAACTTTTGTTCTGAATTCAAGCGTCTTACTCGTGGCATGGTTTAAGAAAAGGACGAAGGTGGCAAGTGGGGCTCCAACGGTTAGAATTGTGGCGAGCCGTTACCTCCACTCCATATATATACCTGGTCAGTTTCTCAAATTTGTCAAAACGTAAAATAAGTTTCCTTACTTAAATTTTCATTCGTCCTTAGATTAAAATGTCGTATCTCGTTCCCTTGATTGCGGTTGTGTTCGTTGTGGTGGTTGGTTGTTATTTGGCGAGTGTTCCACGGGAGAGATTCACCATTTACATCAATGTAATACTAAGATATTGTGCCACTAGTCATTGTGGCGGTTGGCGTGGAAGTATTCTGGAAAAAGTAGCTTTCGCCAGTAGGCGAGCGGGTTGTGTTACCGTTGTGTTCTTGGGCATTTTAATTAATCTTATGCTGAATCCCTCAGGAAGAATCGTCAGACGTTTCATCTTTAACTTTGTTTCGTTTATGTAGGAGTGAATCCTCATGATGTATCTTTGATGAATCACAGTCTTTCATAGTTGCTTTGAGTATTGTCTTTAATGTGATGAATGAGTAAAATGTGTATGCGTTCAAACTGTTGTTATTATGTCAAATACTATTGCGCATATCTTTGTCGACCTAACTTATACATAGTTGATCAGGCTATGTATACCTTAGGTTTACATTGACATCACCTTTTTCCTTTAGTTATCTGTTTGTGATTGTAAGCATAGTCGGTACTGAGACCCGTAGTGTATATAAATTGTCGAGCCTTCCAAGCGTCGGATAGATACCGTTATATGTTAATTTGCGGTTTATTATTTCTTCGCTACTTTCTACCACACATGTGGTCCTCTTTATGTTCACTTTATGTGTTCATCTTACCACGTGTACATCGCTTCATATATGGACGTGTATTTTCTATGTGTTCGTAAAATTATAATCTCTGCGTATAAGTTATTCTGAATAAGTACTTTTGTTGTAAGTTTCATGGTTTGATCGTAATTGCCTTTGCTGGTCATGACAATATCCCACCATGAATATGTTAATCAATTTTTCTTACAAACTCCCACACACTTAGCCACCCATTCCCTATATTTTCAAATTTCAAATTTTAAACCTTACCCACTCCTCATTTTAAATTATTACAAACTTTACAACACCCAATCTTTCACCTCCTCCCTCGAAGTTACCGGATACCAAACATCATAGGATTTCCAATTGAGATCTTCACTCCCGTCATGATCATAATCGTCATATCGCTCATTATGCTTGTCTACCCGATGTGTTTTTTCTCACGTGGCGATGTAACTGTTATTTTAGCGTTTTACATCTTTGTCATATTTTCTATGCTTTGTATCTTACTGTATTATGAACAGAAGTATTATGGATTTATTTGAATAAGATTTCGTGTTTGGTATTTTATTGCTCTATCGTTCCCGTTATAACCATGTATATCTTATATTGGTAGGTATTTCATTCCGTGTATTGGTATGATCCAATGTTATTATACTTGGAACTTTTATGAAGCATTTTGTATATTCCTTTTTACGTAAAAATGCGTTTATGATTGAAAAGAATTTCGGACTGACAAAATGTCGAGTAGTGAGAGAAAGAATTGAATTTGGTGGGGTTTACTGTTTCTCATCTGAAACATGATGCGTGGGTCTTTCAAAATGATCCTTCAAGTTTCATAGTGTTCGTCGAAAATGGTTTCCTGTCTCCGCTTCCTGAGCACATGATTGTGTTCTCCATTTGTTGGGCAATGGTTATACTTGTTTTGCACTGAGCGGTATTTTCAATAGCGTCGTTTCATTGGTGTATTAAGATGTTCTTCATAAAAAAAATATCAAATGTATGGTTTCTCCTATACTGGGTAAATGCACTCAGAAAGATTTTTGGACATAATTGATACTTTATTTATTATTTTATGAAAGTAAAGTACAAGTTTTCATCAATTTCTCTGCTTAGGTGTCTCTTCGTACACTGGGATACAATGTTATAGCGTGTCTGGCTGTTCCGCTTATAGACCTAGGTGGGCTAATATTGTCTAAATTTGATCATGATCCTCAGTGCGTATGTCCTCGGCATCAGCTACCCTTATTTGTAATAACGCAATCTCATTCTCTGCAGCTGCAAGAGAATCCTGCAATTCGGATATTAGAAGCTCTTTGTCTTCGGTGTCTGCATGAAGAGTGTCAATTTCCACCTCTATGTCCTCTAGTCTGGTCGTCACATCTTCTGGGTTGAGTTCTGATGTCTCGGGTGCTGGTTTACCATCAGAAAAAGTAGTGGCATCTGGGTAAAATGGCGATGATGGTGATCTACTTCTCTTTCGAGAGGGTCCAGGTGCTGGTGATATTAGTATAGGAACACTGTGGTTATTTATTTCTTAGGAGAGTTCACAACCTGTAGCAGGGGTCAAAGTTAATTCTAGTCTAGGTAGTTGGGTTGCCTGAGGGGTTGGTGAGTTAAGTCTTCTTGGAATGGAGTGTCTCGTGGCGGCTTCTTGCTTTGGGGAGTTGTCAGGCACGTTGCTGGAAAGTGATTGAGACATTCCTCGAATACCATTGCATATGACAAAATGGAGTTTCTACTTCTCATATTCCATATTTAGGGTAGAGATTACCTTATGTATGCTTTGAATGGTTATGCGTTCTAGTTTAGGGTAGGGATTTCTAGAGGATATGTCTAGGAGTGTTGGATTCAAGCATTGATATGTTTCTTGTTCTTTTTAGGAAGGTCATTTGAAATTATTAGTCGCATCCTTATTTTAAGACCTACGCTGGCGACTGGAAAGTGTGATAGGACTCCGGACAATAGATGCATATCCGTAGGGTTTATATTATTCTGGGCTCAAGAGCTAATGTAAACCCTCATGTCATCAGTTTCTTTTTGTAGGCTTGACTGTTATTTGCAACTATTTTCTCTTACTTTTACCGAGCGTGTTTTAATTTCTTCCCATTGTAATTTTTTTTGTCAAGTTTCCCAACGATGTGACATTCGTCAATTTATTGGTGTATTCATGCGATGCATGATTTTTGGTAGATTTTTGTATACCTTGAAATACTTTTAAGTGTACACCGGCATAGTAGATAGTAATATATATATTTTACAAGGGTCGTTATAAGGAATCTTCGCGTAGTGAAGAAATGAGTGTGTGATCAGCAAGGTACCCCAAAGTGTTTATGTAAGTAACCCTCATAAAATGAGATAGTAAGGATGTAATTACTGATAAAATCCATAATATTATGTGAGCGACTCTTCGTAGTGTGATATTGGTTATAGGGTTAATTATTTGGTGAGAGTCATGGTATTTTACTTGCACTAGGATGATACAAATGCGTAATCCACAAGATGTGTTATTCCAAGATGGTGAATGATAATGTGTAGTCTAATGAAACATGTTTTCCATGACGGACAAGTGGTAATTTAGTTATTTAATGATATCGTGCCAAGCAGTTGTTAACTTAGGAAGTAGATAGTAATAGATAATGCGTATGTTATTCTGATATGTCCTTAAGAGCCAGTTATAGTCTAGAGTTACTAATGCAACCTAGTTCTCTATAACCAAGTGGCTCTGATACCAATCTGTCACACCCCCAAATTTCACTGCAGCGGAAGACTGGATTTGGGATTGTGACTTCATGGCGTGAAGAGGACTTGATACGAGAGATAGACCTCTACATGCCAATATACCAATGCAGACTCCTTATATTCCGTAAGGTAGAACACCTGAGAAAACATTGCTAAAGTGTCAACATAAAGTTGGTGAGTTCATAGGTTTTGTTGTTTGATAATAGTGATGAACCACAAGATTTATAACCATAGCATGAAATATAGTAATCCTATATATCACAATGAAAAGTATTTACTATTGTCTAAGCTCATGACACCGAAGCGTTAACATGTATCATCATAGATAAGCCCATGCAGATGTTCAACCCGCAACATCCGTAACTGACTCAAATGAAACTGTGTTTGCTTGACTAATGTCAGTCCAAGACAAACAGGGATGTCAATCCCGATAGATCTATCCATAACATTCGCGCTCCCTCAACCGGTCATCCGGTCAAGAAATTGACGGTTCATGATAAATTGGGCAATATAGCAAGTTGGGTTGAATAGGGACTTAGACCCAATAGTAAATCAGTAAATGTACTTGTGTTCAACTGTTAAAAATAAGCAATGTTCTCACCCCAAAAGATGATTTAAAACAGTAAAGTAGGGGCTATGAAAACTCACCTTGTTAGTTAATCGTCTGGAATTGATAATGGATCAATGCACTTCAAGTAGTGATTCAGTCAAACACCTAAGTAATTATGACAAATCTGAGTTTACATTCTAAGGACTTAATGTATGATATGAATTAATTCAATGGTTCATCAATAGACATGGTCGTCTATGAGGTAACGTTTTATGTTTTCAAAATGTTGATTAAACCGTTGGCTCTAGGGATGGTACACGACTTTCCACTTATAAGTATATATACATAAATTGATAAAATCATGCGTCGTAACTTATATTTACAAGTTCATGCGATTCCTTTCTTAGAGATAAAAATCATATTCGTAAGTTACTAAGTTCATAATTCTTATCACGTCTTATTTATTTTATACCGAAGACGTCAATTTAATTCGTAATAATTATCAGTTTTTAAATATTTGCGGTTCGGTCTGACTCGTTTAAAAGTTCGATTTTGTTGTCACTATTTCTAGTTTATCATAAAAATGTTGTTTATATTTTTCCACCTATCGAATTGGTCTTGTTTCGCTAACGAGTTGTCGACCCGTTTGGGTCTCGGCTGGGACGACCCACAAACTCAAAAACATGCAAGTTTTAACACTCCTAATGTCTAAGTTTTTAAAATCGGAGAATTTCATGCATTATTGCTCTTTGTAAATACATGAACTGACCCCCTGGTCTGCCACCCTTTCTTTTGTTGTTTTTTTTCTGCCAACCAATAGTGAGGTTAGTAACCACTGTTGTGGTCTTCTTTTTCCCATGATATGCACCCTACATCATGTTTAATTAACCCTTTCCATTAAACTTGCATAATCCGGTCAATACGTACAGTCACGAGGTAAACGATGTCGAGACACAAGGTCGATTTGTGCGCATGAGCAGGCCAACAGCCCTGCTGCAGCAACACCCTTTTATGTGTATTACATGAATTTTAAGTGTCTCGTGATTACATAAGTGTCGAATTATTTTAATGCTCGTAATAAAAACAACGAGCACACCCTTGCTCGGTTTCTCTAGGGCTGCGACGTTCCAACAGTGAGCCAACGGCTCGCTGTGATTCGTCGCATGCTAGTTGGCTATGTCCAGGTACATGCCAAGGTCGACCTCTAAGCCGTGCAAATAACGTGAACTATCGCTCATACATCCCTAAGTGTACCACCGTTACGTACATGTATCAAATTTTTCCTTAAAATTTTCCTTGGTTCGATATCGTTTCTCAAGAACAACGTGTTTTTACACTCTCGTTTCCCCCTAGCCACAAACATACCGGCATGTACTATGATGGTGGAGGGGCTTGGCATGCGTGCGCACCCAAGGGGTATGCATGGGTCGTACCACGTGCGTTGTATACTTGCCATACAAAGCTAAGGTTCGTTAGCCTATGAGTTAAATGATATAATGATGATGGACGTTAAACTACGAGGTTGACTTACCGAGGTCCAAGTTTGACATACGATGAGGAGAAATGGAGGAATTGAGGAGCTCGAACCCCAACCTTGTTTCACCATCCCCTTTTTAAACTCACGCTTCTAGACTCTCAAACCCAACGAAACCTAACTCCAACGTATGTTTAGCTTTCTTATTTCAAAATTTTGTTGTGCTAGAAGTGTACTTGCATGGTCTTATTTATACCCAATAATACGTGTTATGGTTACTAAAAATATTCAAATCAAGTGCAATGATAATATACAGACTCTATGTACATAACTGATACTTTCTAAAATAACTATTGATCAATCTTGTACCGGTCATGACACTATTCTTGGCCTTTGAAATTTTTATCAGGTGTTGGGACATATAGCATGTGAAGGTTTAGAAAAGAAATGAAATAGGTGGGGTAATTGTGTAAGGAATATATATGAAAAAATGAAAGTGAATTTTTTTTTTTTATCTTGTATATTGAATTGTTCACGGGTTGCCATAACTCTTAAATTGTTATGCCTAAATTTTGAGATGGGTAGTGTACTGAGATAAAGTCTTTATAGGGAAAATCTTGGGTATTGACATGGGTACAGGTATTTATTTTGAGTAAAGACGTTTTCAAAAAAATAATATAAGTAAATGATTTCGTTTCACAAAATTTGAAATAAATATGATTTCACCGCTATAAGTTCTAAAATATCTCTTTTGACACAAAAGTAGAAATAGAAATATTCGCGTGCTATTTAGACCCTCTATAACACGAAGTGATGCAAGTTATTTATAGAATAACTTCTTTGAGATTAACGTAAATTTTGGCAAATTTTGCGTACAGAAAAGTGTTCTTAAGGAAAGAGAATCCTAAATTTATACGGAGTGTCACAGTCTCCCCAGGTTAGAAGATTTCATCCCGAAATCAAGGCGTTGTAGGAGATCGTGGATTTGCGAACAAGTGGGGGTATTTGTTCTTAAGCTGGTCTTCACGTTTCCGCGTGTATTTTGGACCTCTACGTGCATTCCAACGGTCTTTTAACGATAGGCATACCGCTTCGTTTGAGTTGCTTGACCTCACGGTCCATGATATGAGTGACCTTCTGGTATTGTGTTGATGCAAGGGTGTAGAAATTTTGTTTTAATCCTCCTACCGAATGTGTTAATGCCAATTATCCTAACACAGGGGTGCCGTTTGTGGCAAAGGAGTTGTGACATTTCAACTTGAATTAACCCTCCCGTATTCCTTAGTGAATGTCTCGTTATCAAAACGAGCCAATACAACAAAATGTTAGGAATATATTCGTTGAAGTAAATAACAAAATTTTAAATTATTCCCCTTCCCCCTTTTTGTCTTATAAATACCACCTCATTTCTAAACTTAAATCCCACTACAAAAATATTTCAAATGGCATGTTCGCTTCCCCATACCGACTCCGAAATCGAAGCCTTGGTGCAAAGATTAATTAACGAAGACAAGGGTCGTCAGGATGCGCTTTTGGAGTTAGCCTTTCGGTTTGAAGACTCATGCGCTGTCAGAGACGATCTTAGAAAAGCCTATGAGAAATGCAATGACATGTCTCAAGAGAGTCGTGCGTTGATTTGCACTTTCTTGAAAGAGAGTTCTGGAAATGATCACAAGCTGCATCTTTCTATGTATGGGAAGGCGTCACGGTTAGAGAAACAAATGGGTGCTAAGTTGGCTTGGCTCCGGGAAAAGTACTCCTACCGTACACGCGAAGGTATAGATTGTTCGTCATCACAAGCTAATTGCTCTCTTACCGAGAAAGAGTTACATCAACTCCGTATGGATGAAGAAGCTCTAAGAGAAATGTTGGAAGAAGAGGCCATGAACAAAAAAGCACAAGAGGAGAAAATTAGGCAAAAACAAGCTGAAGATGACAAATTCTTTTTAGAATTTGGGGTAGTGAGATATGACTCAGAGTACGAGTCATCGGATTAACGATTTAGAACTATTGTAACCATGTTGTTGTACTGCCCTTGAATAAAGCATTTTGCCATTAAACCTATGTACCTCTTAATTTTTCGCCTTAGTAAACTCAACCCTTTTTTTTTTCTAGTAAGTTCACAACATGTAGTAATGATCTAATGAATGCATATGCCTTCTGTAGTATCATAACATTTCGTAAAAAAAATTGTTTCCAGTAACAGCTGTCTTGCCACGTGTTTATAAATTGATTTACGTATATATTTTTGAATGGAAAACAATTAGAGTGATTTATGGCTACTGTTCACCACCCAGTATTATAAAGTGTTTGCGTGAAAATTCTGAATTGAATAATTGAGGGAACATGATTACTGTCCCTCTACAGTATCATAAAGTGGTTTAGGGTAGGTGTCATCAATTTTGTAAACTTTTTTTAAAATTCCCAAAATAAATCATTTTATGAGATTAAAAAAGCAATTCGAAAAATTTTCGGGATTAATTTTTAACCTTAAGGGTATGAAGTAAGATTTTAATTGTAATCCTGTCCTTCCAAGTTGAAAACTTTCGTCCTGAATTCAAGTTGTCGTATTCGCGGTGTGGGTTAAGAAAAAGAGGAAAGTGGCGAGTGGGGCTCTAACGGCTAGAAATGTGGCGAACCGTTATCTCCACTCTATATATAATTTGTCGATTTCTTACATTTGTCAAAACATAGAATAAGTTTAAAATTTTTCATCCTCCCTTTGGTTAAAATGTCGTATCTCGTTCCCCTGATCGCGGTTGTGTTTGTTGTGGTGGTTGGTAGTTATTTGGCGAGTGTTCCACGAGAAGATGATCACCAGTACATCATTGTAATACTAGGGCTTATTATGCCACTCGTCATTGTGGCGATTGGCGTGGAAGTTTTCTGGAAAGAGTAGCTTTCATCAGTAGGCGAGCGGGTAGAATTACCGTTTTGTTCTTGGGCATTTTAATTAATCTTATGCTGAATTCTCCGGGGAAAGAAGGAAAGGAAGGGGGGGGGGGGGAAAGGGGGGGGGGGGGGTGGGAAAAAAAAGGGGGGGTGGGGAGGGAAAGATCTTCCAACGTTTCATCTTTAACTTTGTTTCGTTTATGTAGGATTGAATCCTCATGATGTATCTTTGATGAATCGCAGTCTTTCATAGTTGCTTTGAGTATTGTCTTTAATGTGATGAATGAGTAAAAGGTGTACGCGTTCAAACTTTTGTTATTACGTCGAATACTATTGAGCATATCTTTGTCGACCTAACTTATACATAGTTGATCAGGCTATGTATACCTTAGGTTTACATTGACATCCCCTTTTCCTTTAGTTACCTGTTTGTGACTGTAAGCATGGCCAGTATTGAGACCCGTAGTGTATACAAATCGTCGCGCCTTCCAAGCATCAGATGAGTGATGTTATGTTATATTTCAATTTGTGGTTTATTATTTCTTCGCCACTTTCTACCATACACGTGGTCCTCTGAAAGTTTTTGTCCACTTGGTGTGTTTATCTTGCTATGTGCATATCGTTTCATATGTTGACGTGTATCATCTATGTGTTCGTAAAATTATAATTTCAGCGTATAAGTTATTCTGAATAATTACTTTTGTTGTAAGTTCAGGGTTTGATCGTAATTGCTCTTGCTAGTCATGGCTATGTCCATCATGAATATTTTAAATCAATATTCCTCACAAACTCCTACCCATATGTCCGCCCCTTCCATATATCTTTCCAATTTCACTTTACTTACTCCTCATCTCAAATTATCGCCCACTTCACCATATCAAGTTTTTCATCTTCTTCCTCGAAGCCACCGAACACCGATCTTCATGGATTTTCTGATCAAAATCTTCTCTCCTGTCATGATTATAATCATCACATCGCTCGTTTTGCTTGTCTACCCGATGTGTTTCTTCTCACACGGCGATGCATCTGTTGTTTTAGCATTTTACATCTTTGTTGTATTTCCTATATTTTGCATTTTGTTGTATTATGAACGGAAATATTATGGATCTATTTGAATAGGATTTCGTGTTGTGTATTTTATTGCTTCATCCTTCCCGTTATAACCATATATTACTATGTACCCCACCTCGCATCTTGGTATGATTCGAGGTTATTACCTGGTAAGCTTTTAGAAGTATTCTGTATCTCTATTTCCGTGGAAGAGCGTTTATTGGCTGCGAAGGAAAGGAAATTCTTGACTTGACAAAATGTCGAATAGTGAAAGAAAGAATTGATTTTTGTGAGGGTTACTGTTTCTCATTCGAAACATGATATGTGGGCCTTTTGAAATGATCCTTCAAGCTTCATAGTGTCCATCGGAAATAGCTTCCCTATCTCCGTTTCCTGAGCACATGATTGTATTTTTCATTTGTTGGGCAATGGGTATACTTGCTTTGCACTAAGCAGTATTTTCAATAGCGTCATTTCATTGGTGTATTAAGATGTTTGTCATATGGTTCCAAAAAAATATCAAATATATGGTTTCTCCTATATTGGGTAAATGTACTCAGAAAACATTTTAGGACAGAATTGTTATTTCATTTATTATTTTGAAGGCAAGTACTAGATTTCATCATTTCTCTGCTTAGATGTCATTTCGTAAAAATAGGGATACAATGTTAGGCAAGTCTGGCTATGTTGCCTATAGGCCTAGGCAGCTAGAATTTATCTGATTTGTTCATGATACTCACAACGTCTGTTCTCGGCATCATCTGCCTTATCTGCAATAACAAGATCTCATTCCTACAACAGCGTGAGAATCTTGTAATTTCGAATATATTAGCTCTTGGTCTCGTTATATGCTCGAAGAGTGTCAATTTCACCTCTATAGTCCTCCATTCTGGCCGTGCACATCTTCTAGGTTTGAGCTCTGATGTCTCGGATGCTGTTTACCGTTAGAGAAGGTAAGTGATAACTGGGAAAAAATGGCGATGATAAGATCTACTTCTCTTCCGAGATTGGTCCAAGGTGATTGTTGATATTAGTATACTGGAACATGTGGTTATTATTTCTTAGGAGAGTTTCACGCCCCTGATCAGGGTCCAACGTTAATTCTAGTTCAGGTAATTGGGTTGCCTGAGAGGTTGGCGAGTCAAGTCTTCTTGGAATGGAGTGTCCCGTGGTGGCTTCCTGTTCTAGGGAGTTGTCAGGCACGTTGCTGGAAAGTGATTGAGACATTTCTCGAATACACCCTGCATATACAAAATGGAGTTTCTACTTCTTTATTACCATATTTTGGGGTAGAATTACGCTTATGAGGTGCCATCTATTTTTTGAGATAAGATTTCATTATATATATGAAATGGTTTGATGCCCCTAGTTTTAGGAAGGGATTCTAGAGGGTATGTCTAGGAGTGTTGGATTCAAGCATTGGTATGTTTCTTGTTCTTTTTAGGAAGGTTATTCGTAATTTATTAGTCGTATCCTTATTTTAAGACCTAAGCCGGTGACCGGAAAGTGTGGTAGGATTACGGTAAATAGATACACATCTGCAGGGTTCATATTATTCTTGACTCAGGGGCTGGTGTAAACCTTTATGTCTTAAATTTCTTTTCGTAGTTTTTGACTGCTAATTGCGACTATTGTCTATTACTTTTACCAGCGTGGTTTTTAATTTTTTTCCCATTAGATAGTATGTTTACGTTTCCCGACAGACGCGAACATCGTCAATATGGTGCATTCAAGTGGTGCACGCTTTTTGGTAGATTTTGGTATACTTCGAAATACTTTTAAGTGTATACCGACATAGTAGATAGTAGTAAATGTATTTCACGAAGGTCATCATAAGGAATCCTCGTGTAGTGAAGTAATGAGTGGGTGATTAGCAAGGTATCCCGAAGTGTTTATGTAGGTAACCCTCATAAATGAGATAGTAAGGATGTGATTACTGATAAAATTCATAATATTATGTAAGTGACTCTTCGTAGTGTGATATTGGTTATAGGGATAATTATTTGGTGAGAGTCATGGTAGTTTCCTTGCACTAGGATGATACAAATGCGTAATCCATAGGATATGTTATTCCAAGATGGTGAATGATAATGTGTAGTCTAGTGAAACATGTTTTCCATGACGGACAAGTGGTAATTTAGTTATTTAATGATATCGTGCCAAGCAGTTGTTGACTTGGGGAGTAAATAGTAATAGATAGTGCGTATGCTATTCTGATATGTCCTTAAGAGCCAGTTATAGTCTAGAGTGCTCTGATACCAATCTGTCACACCCCCAAATTTCACTGCAGCGGAAGACTGGATTTGGGATGGTGACTTCATGGCGTGAAGAGGACTTGATACGAGAGATAGACCTCTACATGCCAATATACCAATGCAGACTCCTTATATTCCATAAGATAGAACACCTGAGAAAAACATTGCTAGAGTGTCAACATAAAGTTGGTGAGTTCATAGGTTTTGATGTTTGGTAATAGTGATGAACCACAAGATTTATAACCATAGCATGAAATATAGTAATCCTATATATCACAATGAAAAACATTTACTATTGTCTAAGCTCACGACACCGAAGCGTTAACATGTATCATTAGAGTAATGCCCTTGCATATGTTCAACCCACTACATCCGTAACTGGCTCAAATGAAACTATGCTTCTGACTAATGTCAGTCCAAGACAAACAGGGATGTCAATCCCGATAGATCTATCCATAACATTCAGCTCTATACGAGTAATTAACGGTTCATGATAAATTGGCAATATAGCAAGTTGGGTTGAATAGGGACTTAGACCCAAATATTAATCAAAATAATGTCTTTTGTTCAACGTTAAAGAAAGGCAATGTTCTCACCCCAAAAGTTGATTTAAAACAGTAAAGTAGAGGGCTATGAAAAAAAAACTCACCTTGTCAGTTATCGACTGGAATTAATAATGGATCAATGCACTTCAAGTAGTGATTCAGTCAAACACCTAAGTAATTATGACATATCTGAGTTTACATTCTAAGGACTTAATGTATGATATGAATTATTCAAATGATTCATCTAATGACATGGTCGTCTATGAGGTAACGTTTTATGTTTTCAAAATGTTGATTAAACCGGTGTTGGCTCTAGGGATGGTACACGACTTTCAATTATAAGAAATATATACATAAATTGATAAAATCATGCGTCGTAACTTATATTTACAAGTTCATGCGATTCATTTCTTAGGAAGATAAAATCATTATTTGTAAGTTACTAAGTTTATATATTTTCCTTTTACCTTTCAAATCTTTACGCGTTAACTCGTATGACTTTTAAAAAAAATAAAACTGAATACGTTTTAACATATTTTAGTGTCAAGTGATTCATGTAAACCGTATCGGGTTCGTTTACCCGTTTAAATTTTGGTTTCGTTGTTACTAGTCCTATGTCGTCGAAGAATGTTGTTAGGTTTTCTACCTTTTCGAAACAGTCTTGCTTCGTTACTAGTCTTATGACCCGAGAACTCGAATATCATGCATGTTTCAATATTTCTTTATGTCTAAGTTTTATGATATAAATTTACATGCATGTGCACCTATACAAAACAAACCCTGTGACCCTTTCTTCTTGTCTTTCCTTGTTCGATGGCAGCCAACCCAATAGTGGAGTTGGTATCCATTGTTGTGGTTTCTTTTTCCCCATAACATATACCCATATATGTATATCTAGGTCCTCATACTCACCCCTGCATGATCCCTTCTTATAGGGTTAATCACGAGGTCATTTAATATCGAGACACAAGTCGATTTGTGCGCCTGAGTAGGCTCAACAGCTGCTGCTGTGGCAGCACCCTTGTATGGTGTATTAGCATGCATTTTAATGTGTCTTGTGATACCAGTTAGGGTCGAGTATTATAAGGTCTCGTTATAAACCAACGAGCACACCCTTGCTTCGTTTCTTTAGGGATGCGACGTTCCAATAGTAAGCCAACGGCTCGCTATGGTTCGTCGCATGCTAGTTGGCTATGTCTAGGTATATGCCAAGGTCGACGCGTGATAAAGCCATGCAAATAACATGTAACCTATCGCTCATCCATCCCTAGTGAACCAACATTTACGTACATATTTCAAAGTTTTTCATAAAAATTCCTTCGTTCAATATGCTTTCTCATGAACGACGTGTTTTACTCTTGTTTTCCCCCTATGCACAAACATCCGTGCATGGTGCGATGAGGGGCTTGGCATGCGTACGCACCCAATGGGTATGTATGGGTCGTACCCCGTGCGTTGTATACTTTCCATATAAAGCTAAGGTTCATTAGCCTACGAGTTAAATGATATAGTAATGATGGACGTTAAACTACGAGGTAAATACCTAGTATAATAGGTGTTAAGTTACAATTGTGACTTACAAGGGTCCAAGTTTGTTAGACGTTGTGGAGAGGTGATGGTTATCTCTATAATTTTTCAATGCCCTATGAACCAACACCGTTTACGTACATAGTTTTCAACGTTTCCAAAAAATTCCTTGTTCATATTTCGTTCTCATGAACCGACGGTAGTTTGTTTTATTTAGTTTTTTTTAACTCTCGTATTCTCTTCCCCCTATGCACAAACAATTCCGTGCATGGTAACGATGATGGGCCTAGCATGCAAACTGTACACAAGGGGTATGCATTGGTCGTACACCACGTGGCATTGTATCCATGCCATAGAAAGCAAGTGGATCAGTTTAGCCGACTAGTTAAATGATATAATTATGATGGACGTAACTAACTAACAGGGTGACTTACCGAGGTCCCAAGTTTGACATACGATGAGGTAAAAATGGAGAATTTAAGGAGCTCGGAAACCTCCGCCTTGGATTTCCGCCCCATTTTAAACTCTATGCCTTCAGAACTCTCAAAAACGATGTTAGTGAACCCAATCGAAAACGCTTAACTCAACCGTATTGTTTACATTCTTATTTCTCAAAACTTTAGTTGTGCCACGAAGTGCGTAAACATGCATGGTCTTCTTCTATTTAGACCCAAAATACTTGTTTGTTACTGGAAATTTCAAAAGCACGTTGAAATTATATATATAACACGCTATATGGACAATAGTGATACCTTTCTAAACTATGATACATCAATGGCTACTACTTACATGATCACTATTCTTGGCCTTTGAAAATTTTATCAGTGATAGGTACATATGTAGCATGTGAAGGTTTAGAAAAGAAATGAAATAGAGTGGGGTATATTGTGTCAAAGGAATAATATATGATGATGTTTTTTATATTGTATTTCTTGAATTTGGTCACTATAGGGTTTGGCCATAGCTCTTAAATTTTAACCTAAATTTTGAGATGGTAGTGTACTAAGATACACGTCTTCATACGGAAAAACATTCGGCATGCTATTGACATGGGCTACATGGGTATTTATTTTTAGTAAAGACGTTTCATAAAAATAATTAAGTAAATGATTTCGTTTCAACAAAATGTGAAATTAAATATGAACTCTCACCGCGTAATCCCTAAAACACAAACAGTAGAAATAGAAATATTTCAATCGTGCTGTAGAAATAGAAATATTCATGTGCTATTTAGACCCTCTATAACATGAAGTGATGCAAGTTATTTATAGAATAACTTTCTTTTGAGATTAACGATAAATTTTGCAAATTTTGCGGTACATAATTGTTCTTAAAGGAAAAGAGAATTCTAAATTTTTACGGAGTGTCACATAAATCTATGCGAAACTCAACTTGTCGTTGCGGGGGTAGCCCCGTCAAATCTTCCGGAAACACATCTTCAAAATCGCGTACTACGGATATATCACCCAACTTCGGTTCATCCTCCTTCGCGCTCTTCAATGCTTTGGCAATTCCTACAGTTCGTTCCCCATGAACTCTAAGGGTCCTACCATCCTCCACTGGTATTTCTACCACCTTCTCGTGACATACTATCACAGCCTTATGTTGGGACAACCAATCCATCCCCACAATCACATCGAAACTTCCATGACCTAAAGGTATCAAATTTATACTAAACAGGGAACTGCCTAGTTCTAGTTTGCAGTCACGGAAAATGCTATCAACTTCTACTTTCTTACCATCTGCTACTTCTATCACATAACCAGGGTTCGCAATACTAGGTTTCACATTAAGCAAGGGCGCAAATTCAGTAGATATGAAACTAAAATCAGCTCCAGAATCAAAAAGTACTGTAACAAAGTGATCGTTCAAAGAGAACGTACCCGTCACAACGTTAGGATCCTGAACAGCCTCCATTGCATTCACGTTCACATTGAAAGCTCTTCCTCTCACTTGATTACCATTGCTACGGTTGTTACGGTTGCCCTCCAAAGCCAACTGATTACTTGGTTGACCAGAACCTTGGTACCTCTTAGGACAATTATTGCGGAAGTGATCAGGGCTTCCACACTCATAGCACACCCTCGGATTATTACTCGTTCTAACAGCTCTCACTGGAGTCGCTTGACTAATTGGTGCCCGACAGTCCTTGATAAGATGACCTGGTTTCTGACAGTTGAAGCACAACTTGCAGGATCCATTTGCTGGGTGATAAGCAAAACACTTGCCACACTTAGGATTGGAGCTCACGAATTCATTACTAGGAGGGGCCGTCGCCACAAACCCTGTCCCCACCTTTGCCTTCTTATTGTCTTTCCACGATCCTCCTGACTTACTAGACTCCTCCACTACCTTTCTCTTATCATTACCCTTTGTCAAGGTACCACAGCTGACTGCTTCGTCAGTAAGTATCCCAGCTCTAAGAATTGCACTTTGGATTGTAGTTGGTTGGGTCGCTCGGAGCATTCCCCGAATCTCAGGAGCTAACCCAGCTATGTACCTCTTGATGCGTGATGACTCAGGAGTAACTAGATGCGGAACCAACTTAGCTAATTCATGAAACCGATCCGTATAGCCGGCATGATTGGCTCCCACCATCTTATGATTCCAAAACTCAGATTCCAACTTCTCCATTTCATTGCTAGGACAGAACTCCTCTACAAGCAATGCCTTAAAATCATTCCATGACATACCTATTGCAGCTTCGCGACCTCTTGCTTGAACTTGAGTATTCCACCAAGTCAAAGCCTTGTTCACAAACGAGCTAGCAGCATACTTTACCTTTTGATTCTCAGCACACCCACTATTGTCAATCACATTTTCCATCTTTTCAATCCATCGGGTAAGTGCTATCGCACCTCCCTTTCCATCATACTCTTTGGGATTGCATGCCATGAACCCTTTGTAGGTACAACCATTGTTCCCACCATTTCCACCATTTCCACCATTTCCACCGTTTCCACCATTAGCATTGTTCACGTTATTAGTCACTTGGGTGACAATCTGAGGAAGAATGGTTTGCAATTGTTGCGCGATAATAGCAGCAATGTCGGGGTTCTCGTTGTTGTTGGGACCGCTTCGACGTGTTGGAGCCATTTTCTATAAGATATAAAATTTATATACATTAGACGATATAATAAGGATCATGATCCTTCCATACTCTTTAATAACCATATACATACATGCAACGCATCAACAATAATCCATGTAATCATACTTGCAAGTCCACCTGTGTTGTGGCGCATGTATAATTATGTTGGCCACCATAATTATAGATGCCCCCTTTCACAGTTGTACTCCCTCCTATGAAGACACTTCATGAAATAAACACACCACATAGCACTTTAAAAAAATGAAAACAACAAATAACACAAGGAATAATCCTAATAATCACTTTTATTATTAAATACTCAGAATCCAAAAATTGAAAATAACATTCCTAACATGGCTCCAAACGTCAAAAGAAAGAAAACAAGTTAAAACATATCGATCACTTAGAACAATACACGCAGTTACGAGACAAAAAACTCTGTCCTGGGATCAGCTTTAGTTGTCTTCTTCCACACAGGTTTACTACTTGCGGTGGACTCAAGGTCCGAGTCTACCTCATTCCTCTCCAATTCTTCCTCATCTTCCATCAACCACCCATTCATGTTAACCTTTGGCTGAGGTAGTCGATGTGGTGCAAACTCATTCATAGGATTTCCTTGTTGAAGTTGTGGGTGATCTAGAAATCCATATAAGTCATGTCTTCTAGTTGTATCCACCGTTCTCTTCAGACGATTCATCATACCTATTAATTCTCCAGGAACCCTGGTGACAGTGCCATCCTTTGCAATTATCTTTGTTTCAATCTCCTCGACCGTTTTCCCATCGACTTCCTTCAAGGTCATCTTCTCTTCAACTCTACACGGCCACATGCCAATAGGAATTCGGATCTTGCGGTTACACCGCTTGCAATTCTTAATCCTCCTACACCCAGTTGCAAAAGCAACCGAATCACGATACTTTCTACGGATAGGGGGAGACATGGCTACCTTAATAAAACATAGTATATACCATATTAAATAGGGTAGACGAAAATACGAATAAATCAAGCTTTCGGATAGCAAGAAAATATAATAGATACGTAGTAAAACACTTAAACCTTAAAATGCAACTACATGAAGGACTCCTAGGTTATAGTCTAGGCCAAACCACCTACTTCTCTATAACCAAAGGCTCTGATACCAATCTGTCACACCCCGCCAAGGCGGAAACGCGAGGCGTAACGAGAAAGGATATCATCACAACACAATGGCGTCTATATAGAGAATTCTACATGCAATAAATAAGCAAAGTATAGACACAAAGTGTCATAACAATACCCATAAACTAACCAAATCCAAAAGGCGTCTTTATTGAAGAAACGAAAGTTCTCGCCAATAGAAAGACATGCAACATTTATTCATAATCCAAACAATGCAAAATTCAAGACAATAAAGCAATAAACTCCATGACATCCTACGGTCTCCTTCTAGCCACTTCTCTCTATCTTATTCCCATGTTGCTCACCTGAAAATGATGCTTAAACGTCAACATAATGTTGGTGAGAGTCATAGGTTTAAGACACATATAAAACTTTCATACAATTGTTGCGATTACTAAAACAATTCATAACAACCATACACTGGGTAGGCGTACCCATCCGATCCCATATCACAACACTGAGTAGGCGTACTCATCCGCTCCAATTACGTCACTTACGCACCTAAAAGTCTACCAGCTAGAACTTATACTTAGGCCTGGACCAACACTCTATTGAGTATTATTTCAACCCTTCAGTTGGATTTGATTGAGTAGTAAACACCACTCTCCAACCGAACTCACATACCTCAAAACAACTCCAATTGATCACAAAGCCATGGAGCGTATCACATCACAAATCAATAACCACATAACACATAATCACAGCAACTAAAAACATTTAAACTCATAGCATCATTTTCACCCTAAGAAAACATAAGAAAAAGGGGCTATGAAACTCACCTGATGCTTTGCAGCTTCCACAAACACTAGCAAAAATCTAAACAACAAAACAACACGTGTTACACGCTACTAAGCCAAAAGCTTAAGCACATGTAACAATCATATGATGGATGTCTAAGGTGTTTAATTACCCTCATGGGTCACCCAGACACCATGCCTGTCATTAACCAATTTGTTTACACACTTTTTCAAAGTTCTACAATTTACCCGAAAATGCAGAATTTTAGTGTCACTTTACCAATTCTAAACCACACCTACCGACCTTTATAAATTTTACCAAAAATAACAGGTTCAATATCATGAGTTTACTATCTCCACGATTTTTCTACTAATTTATTTCCCCTCTTAAGTGCCCCAAATAAAATCAAATTTTTAACTACTCAGTTTTGGATCTGATTGCACACTAAAAAGTTTGGACCTAAAAACCACACATATACTCCAAAAGAAAAGCTCTACTTTGGGGGATTTTTAATAGACATATAGAACTAAACTCATGTAGGTTGGATAATCCTAATTCGAGTTTTAAGTGTGGGGTTTTACACCTCGTAATCTGACCTAAACTGACCCGTAATTACTGCTTTGACCACTTTTCTCGTAACCAACATTTGAATGACTTCCTGACCTTAAAACCCTTCGAGGCTGGATGTTCTGGAAACTATACTCTCTAAGCTACATCATAGACACCAGAAACTTGGCAAAAGCTATTACCATCATCGAGATAATAGCCGAACAACACAGCCCTAAATTCTGCCCTAATCTAAATCAAGTTCTACCGCGATCTAAACCCTAACGAAGAACACACCATCATACTTATAATTCATCCCTAATCATTATTAACTAGTTTAATTATATAAATTTATAGATTTTATAAAACCCTAATTATCCATCTTAATAATTGTTACATTAGTTAATGATTAAAACTAAACAAAGAAGATGATTTGTACCTTAAACCCTTGATTCTTGAACACAAAAATCCCTAACTTGAAAAAATATTTATTCCTTCTCGTCTTTGCTCTCGAATATTCAGCCAATCAATTGGTACAGAGGAGTTGAAAAGTGATTTAGGGATAATAAGGTTTAGTATTTATAGGATTAGAGTCCAAGTTATAATCAAATTTATTTCCTTTTTTCCTCCCTAATCCCTTAACCGGCCGTATATATATATATAATAATAATAATAATTAATTAACTAATTATATTCATTACCTTAACTTTCTACAAAAACCTAAGCTAATTTGAGTATACCTTTTTGCGTAAACGTAATTTACTAGACTTTTAAAAATATAAATAACTTTTCATTTTATTTTAACATAACTTTCCAAAAATAGGAATTCACATTTCATTCTTATTATAACTACTAACACCTATTCATACATAACATTACTAACACATAAATACGTATACATAATAATACTTACACGATAAATCACTAAAACGCTTAAATCATAAAATCATTTCCTTGTCACGAAAAGTGAACGAAATGAACTCCACTAAATCCAACATGAACCCAATCCCAATGAGACGATCACGCTCAATGGATTGATTACCAAATCTCACATAACCCACATAAACACATATAAACACGTATAAACACAAATAACACATAACCCATACATTGAAACAGATACATAAGTCAACACTAACGGTTTGACTAACCTGCTCAAATCATGGTTGTCACAGTTCTTCTCGTGGATCTTGAGTTGTCTGGATGCATATGCAATTACCTTATTTCACTGCATCAACACACAACCAAAACCTTGGTTCGATGCGTCACAATAAACTACGAAGTCATTTGGTCCTTTAGGTAACGCCAAAATCGGGGCATCACACAAGATGTCCTTTAAGGTCTGAAAAGCGTTCTTGATGTGTCGTTGTGTGGTGTATATTTTTATGATTCAAGTTTTAAATTTATATTTTGCCGACTAAACCAAAAACAATACTTTAACGGGCAGTGTACCCGATCGGTAGTAGTTTCATGGTAAGTAGGGTGTCGAACACTTGAAGCGAGGTTAAATCTATCAATTTAATTAATATCTTGGTTATCTAATCTATGTTAATTCTATCCTATTCTAAACCTATGTCAGTCCTAATCCTAATTCTAACGGGAAAAGGGGGTTTTCAGCCTGAGAGACTGGCATGGTTTGGTTGGTGACTACAATCAATTCAAGGCACTTTAACCCACGCAAGCAAATTAACAAAAGATAAAAGAGCGATCGAGCCAAATATAAGAAAATTGTATTAACCATTATTAATCCGATTAGAAAGTTGGTTTGTTTATTAAGTGCAATGATTTATTCTCTCGAGGCGGTATATCATCTTAAGACTTAGGCGTTACATCATCCTAAGACCTAGACATATTAATTCTTTCACAATTAAAGCATCCGCATAAAGAATCCTTATTTTCTGATTATAATCTATCTTAGGGATTAAAGCAATGGTGATCTTGTTAAACCCTAGCTCATACAGACTTTACCTACTTATCGCTTAATGGTGATTTATACACTGGTAGTCCACTTGTCCAACTATCCAATGGAATCGGAACGTTATTTGTTGAATTAACTAGGTTTACCTTCTAGTCAACACGATCAATAAACCTTTGGCAATATCCAATTAACTAGTTAAGCCTGAAGCGTATCCTAGACATAGATTTAGCAGGACAATATTTGTGATCCTATAGTTCTAGATGTATAAATCACTTTATGGAGAGCTATCTGATGTTACACGTTTTTCACACATTTCAAATAAACCCTTAAATATATATAATATATATATTTATAGAAATACATATACGTATACGTAAGCAAAGTATCATACAAATTATTCTTACGAGAGAATAATGAGTAGTCAACACGGGTATCGTTCTCCTCGGCGAGAGGTGAATGGAATTTCACGTTCATGTCGGGAATCGAGCTTGAATGTCATTAAAGATTTAGTTTTGGTTTCTAATTATTTTTATACTAAAATTAAACTAATATTAATTCTAATATTTAAAACCACAAGATTATACTAAAATTGATCTAAAAGATATAAATAACAAATATGCTTAAAAATATAAATGACTAATATGCTTGCTAAGTGATGTGAAAAGTTCATTAAGTGTGAATTTAGGTTTATTAACGAATTATAATCCTTAGAAAATATCATTTTCTCACAACGTTGGTTTATTTTGAAAACGGTCTCTTAAAAAGAAAATAATTACTAGATGTGTAATTTGATTATTCTCTGGATTTTGCCCTTTAAACAATCAACATACAAATCTAAATAATCCGACAAATTATTAATCTCAAAACCTTTTATAAATCCACACTTAATTCCCAATTCACAATTTCACTTAACAAGCACTAATTAAACTACTCGCTACTCATAATAATTAAGCAAAGCAAAACATTTTTATACTAAACTACACTATTTAATTTGAAAAAGGATAGAAAATGGAACCGAATTGAAGACCCACAATTGAACGAATACCACCCGATTTAAATAGCTAAAACATATAATCAAATTTAGTCTAGCTAAATAAACCCTTAAGCTCCACGCCTCATGAGTAAACCGGTACCAAAAGCAACACAAACATAAACTGTTAACAATTAAACAGTTTTCAATGCAAATTGCACTTTCTATTAACAATATTAGCTAGCCCAGAATCTATAAATCAAACCTAACACAGGCCTAAATACTTAATGAGTCCAATTACCAATCCTAAAGTCCAACAGTGATAAACCAAGGCCCAATTAAGAATTTATAAAAACTAAATGCAGGCCCAAGATATCAAACGCACCCTACTAAAATCCTATGAACAAAACGCAGCTTAATAAGCTCTAGATAAGCTAAAACAAATAAGCTAGAGTAACCTTTAAGAAATGAGCAAAAAAAAAAATCAAAAACACTAAGATAACTAATAAGCAAAAACGAGTTTTAATAAGCCAAAATGAATTTTCACCAAATGATATTTAAACTATAAAGCTGTCTATTCGTTCATTAAGCCAAAATAGATTTTAAGCACACAAGAGATCAAAAATCAACTAAATAATCTCGAAAGTTCAATAAGTAACTAGATAATAGCTTTTATTTTCTCAACTTAAAGAGGTTTATTAAGCTAAAATGATAAATCTAGACTAATAAGCATTTAAACGGCAATAATAAATATTAGTAAGCAAATCGAAAACAACATCCAGGAATCAAAATAAGCTAAAAGCGCCTAACTTCTAAAATCTAAACTCGATATAGCAAATAAGCTTACGAAAACTTGGTTTAGCAATATAAGTTCATGTTAAACCAAATAAGGTATATAGAAACTTATTATTTCAAATAAAATGAGCTTCTAATAACACTAAAACAATTAAAGCAAAACAATAAGCCAAATCTGAGCTTATTAGAGCTTATTATTCGAAAAGCCTTTAAAAACTAATAAGAATGATCAAATAAGCTTTAGAGAGCTTATAGGAGTCGTTCTTTAAGCTTTCTAGGAGTTTTGAAAGTAATAAGCTAAAGAATTAAGCTCGAGAAATCAACTTATTTAATAAGCCAACACACCAAGAGATTAAACGAACCAAAAAGCCATAAAAATAAGCAAACTATTACTTCCAATAAGCTCAAAACATCTTTGATACAATATCTCAATAAGCTCTTGATTAAAACTAGTTACAATAAGCCAGAATTACAAAATAAGCTAAACAAAACTAAAAATAAGCTAAAAACTAAAAGCTAAAACTAAAAACTAAGATTTCCTAATGACCAAAAATAAGGGGAGCGAGCTGCCTTTATAGAGTCCAAGGGGGGTAGATTTGTAACTTTTGCCCAATCATTATGCACTTGAGTAGCCAATCATTGGCCTTGGTACTCGTTCGCAGGTGAAGTGACGTCAGTAGCAAACTGCAATAGAAATGATCCAACCGGTACTTGGTTGCCACGTGTTGCTTGAATCAAACGCAAATGTTTTTGTCCCTTGATTCATTTATGCAGCGAAATAGAAGGAATTGCACAATTACTAGGTCACGTGGCCGAATTCAATTTGTCCTCAAAACTAAGTGTGTAGGCATGTGATAGATGGTGAATTATTTTCTTCGCACGTGAAGTGACGTCAGTAGCATATTCACATTAGATTTTATAACATTTGATCATGGGCTTTTAAATGGGCTTAAGTTCATTTGGGCTGGTCCGACCTATAAAATGGGTTACGGGCTGGCCTAATAAGATTCGGGGATACCGTTGAACTCGTTTTCTCGTGCTCTTTCCGTTGGTATGCTCTAGGACTTTTCACGACTTCATCTTGGCTTTGAGTAATAATTAAACTTAACTAAATTAAGCCCGATAATTCTTGTTTTTGCTCCGTTTTCAATCTTTTTACCTGCAAGACATAAAAATACCATACAAGCATATATGCACGATAATTATCCATATTTTAGCATTTTAGTCCAATTAATAGTGTTTTTCGGGTTATAAATGATATGTGTTTTAGCAAACATCACTATCCCAGACTCTAGATTACTTGGTCCGTATCACTAGATCCAGTTAAATGATAGGTTGCATACAAAAGCTGTAAACAAGTATAAATTGATAAACATAAACAAGCATTCAATGATAAATCAAGAAATCAAGATAAACAAATACCAAACATTCAGATCTTCATAGTAATGGCTAATACCCGAAGGTATTAGCTTCAAATGTCATAATAAATACAAAAGCAATTATTTAGCCAAGGTAAACTAACCGAGTTAACGAATGATACCAAAAACTAAATGATTACTAAAGTATATGAAGTTACACGTTGTCTCATATGGAATTGATAGCGTTGCTCGACCTCTTCTGCTCTTTTTCTCCTCTGAAAATCGACTTTTATGGTTTAGGTATCGAGAATATGATTTAGCACACTTAAAACTTCCAATTTGGATTTTTGTAATATGATAGGGTCCCTAGAAGTCAGTTCTATACGGGCGTATCCAATGCATTAGATAGGGCTCATTGGAATTTCTTAGAGGTAAGGGATGATAATCAATAGCTTACACACACACAAACACCACACACACACACACACCACACACACACACAAACACATATATATATATTAAATATAATAATTATATATATAATTAACGATAAATACATATATATATATATATATATATATATATATATATACATATATATATATATATATAAATTACTAAATACATATATAGTATATAACTAAAATAATCAAATAATAAGAAGAGTAAGTATTCCGTAAGTTTTTAAGAAAATTACTTTTAACCAAAGTAAAATTCAAAACCTTCCCGGGTCGTGGTCCCAACGAGGCGTGAATTAAGAATCGTGATAAAATTTGTGATAGCGTGATTTGAATTATCAAATTTTGATTTGGATTCTATTTCTAAAATAATGCAAAAAACAAACAAAGGCAAGTAACAATTAAAGCAAACACGAATTAAGCACGAAAACGTTAATGAAAATCTAAAAACGATCCTTAAAAACCTAAATTATAAAATTTTAACCCGAACAATGCAATTTTTTTTTAAAGTCCTAAATGATTAAAAATAATTTTAGAAAAAAGAATTATATTTTTTGACTTTTATTTATTTTTTTATGAATTAAAAATTGTTTTAATCTAAAAATATTATAAAAATATTAAACTAATTTGGAAAAATCTGAAAAAATAATGAAAAGTACTTTGATCAATTCTAATCCTATGAAAAATAAAATGGGGCAAACAGCTTATTGGAATAAGCTGTAAATAAGCTTAAAAGAGCTGAAAGGCTTAAATGGCAAAAAGGGTTTAAACAAAACTGGTAAATGACCTTAACTATTAAATAAACCAAACTATGAATGAAAAAGTCCCAATGACATATGGTAAGGGTGTTATGTGTGTGAAGGAGAGGTCACAGGTTCGAACCATGTGACCTTTCTTTTTTATAAAACATTTTTTTCTTTTTAAAAACTAAACTATAAGCAAAACTAACAAACTTTACAAAATGAATTTTTGCTAAAACTCACAAATAAGCTTATAAAAAGATGACAGACTTGGTTTTTAAAGCTAAGAGACTTAGCTTAAACTGTTAGGCTTTTTTAACATTCAATAAGCACATACCACAACAAATAAGCTTTAAAACAGACTACCCTACACCTAATAAGCACAAGGGACTAAGAATAAGCAATTAAAATAAGCTAGAAAGGACTTAAAAGCATTAAGACAGTAAGCACTTAAAAACAGACAAGCAGGCTAAATCACTACTTTTAAGCTAAGATAAAGGACTAATAAGCAAAAGAATTAAGCTACAAATTGAAAACAGATGAAGATTGGACACTAATAAGCACATAAAAGCAAAAATTAAGCAAATAGGATTAAAGAATAAGCTAGAAAAAGCAAGAGAAAAAGATGTTTTAACTAAGTTTTTGGTTTCTAAATGACAATTAAGCTACTTGCAGACCTAGAAATAAGCTAGCAAATGAAGTCTAAAGTCCAAAATAAGCTCAAACAGATTGAGCTTATACTACAACAAGCTTATGATATCAAATTCAAATCCTAAAACTAACTTTAACTAAGCTAAATTTGTAATTGAAAAGTGACATTTTAAAGTTTAAAACTGAAACTAACACTTAGACAGTTTTACACCAAAAACTACAAAGGACAATAACACTTAATCAACTTTATTTCCTACTGAATTTAGACACAAAATGAAGCATAAACAAAACCTTAAAACAACTTTTGAGCAAAAATCATATATAAACAGTTTTAACAAATTTCAAAACCACAGATTTAGAGAAATTGTAGCTCAAACCTTAAAATTGATTTTGATACCTTAAAAACCTTTTAAAACAGATTATAAGACCACTATTAAGCTTAATAAAGTTGGCTTAGCGACCCAAAACAGTTTTGTAACTCATTTGACCCATTTTAGCTCTTAACCCAAACACCCCTTTAAAAATCCAAAAACCATTTTGAACTTGAAACAAACTTAGAAAAGTTACAAAAACTAAAAACAGATTAAGCACAAGGTAAAATAAGGACAAATAAGCAATTAGAACAAAGAGATAAGCACTTAAAATAAGCAAATAAGAATAAGCAGTTTAAAGCTATTTAATGGCAGTTTTAACTCAAAGCATAACTAAATGATATCTAAGCTATAAGCAAGAATAAATAAGCAATAAACAACAATAATAAGCAGTAATAAGCAAAGAAATAAGCAAAAACAGTAAATAAGCTATAAAATGAAAAGTGAAAACTTACAAAGCCCTTTGCTTAAACAAGGGCATAAAAGCTCTCAAGGAGCTTATCAACAAGCTAGTGTGGTCTTATAAGCCCTTCCAGGTTTGGCTTATCTTCCAAATAAGCTGAGGTAATTTGAGGGGTGGATTTTTGGTGAACTTTTCTTAAACACTTAACAGTTTATATTGCTTATAGTAAAACAGGTTAAACAAGAGTTTATAAGAGCTTATTAGACCATTTTCAAAGCAAATAATTCATTAACATAAGAAAAACAGACTTTAACATAAAAACTTAAAATTTCATTAAACCTTGAAAATGTTTACAATACTTAAAAATAAGCTGACTTAAACTAAAAATAAGCTGTAAAGTACAATAAAAAAAGCTACACTAGAAAAAAAACTACATACCCCCTACTTGACTAAATGGCCTCTATATATAGCCGAATTGAGAAGCACTAGTCCTTTGAGTTGTGTTTCTTTTGTGAGAGGTATTGGGCGTGCTCCCCAAGCCTTCCAATCTCAGCCCTTGATTCCATCTTGTGTTTCTTTAAGCCCATCTCAGCCATTAATCTTGATCACGTCCCATCAACCAATCAAAAATCATAGGATTGCCAAGGAGGATTTGTGGTCTAGGGGAATGTGTTAGTGGGGTGTGAGGGGGATTTGTCGGGTTGCAGGGTGAAAGGGACAGGGATGATGAATAGTTGGATTTGGCGGGAAATGGTTTAGGGGTACTACTTGTTTAATTTGTGACGGGTGTTAGGGGTGAGGGACTAACGGTGTAAAGGGAAAATATGATGTAGGGACTGACTGTGTTAGTCCCTAGGGACTAACGATGTAAGGGGTTTAAAGCTGTTATGGTTTGGGCCGTTTGCAATAATATAGATTTTGGGCTTAGTTATGTATTTGGGCTGGATTGGTTATGGAAATGGATTTGGGATTTTTTAATTTCAAATGCTTGTATAAATGGCTTTAATGGGCCGACTTGGCCCATTAAGATGGGTCTGGGTTGGCCCAATAAGATGCTTATGTCTTCGGCTTCGGTTTTTCGCGCTCTTTCCAATTCCGTGCTTGGTTTTGTCCGTTTTGGCTTTGTTTTTGTCCTTTAGTGAATATCCATACCTGCGCATCATAAATCATAAAACACACAAATACAATGCATTTTTTGATAGATTTTGGTCATTTTAGGCTCGTTTTTATAGGTAAAAGGTATGTGTAATTAAGCACATACCAAGGGACCACGCTTGATATCTTTCAGAATCTTCACATACTATATCTTGAATACGGCGTATTGAAATTCTTTGGATACGATGTATTGATCTTTATTCCTTTGTGGTCTTTGGTGACTGTAGGCACGGATTCGCCGTATCTTCCTTAATGGATACGGTGTATTGGTTGTCAGAATCATTAATCTTCAAAATATCTTTATTTAAGCTCTAAAATACGCGCCTTTTGCTAATATTCACGAACTACTCCATAATTACTGCAATTCTCAAATATAAACGATTTAGTAACAATTCTTTACAATAACTATATAAAACGTGTTAATAACATGGGATAAATGATGCTATAAAATAGACGTTATTTAATGTCATCAAATATCCCCTCACTTAAATCCTACTTGTCCTCAAGTAGCCTTTAGAAGTTTATAAAATGTATCCCTAAGGATATTTTGTATTAAAACATTTATTTGATCTATTACAAGTACACAACCAAACACCTCAAGAAATAGGAAGATGAAAACACTCAAATTACTCAACTAATCTATGTGGTAACATGTAACTAATTCGCTCAATTGCTCGGTCGTGACGAGTATTCTATCATAAGCTTGGTAAGGATACACATCTCCACCACTAAAGCTAAGGAGTAACGAGTTTATAAAGGTAAATATGGGTTTTTGTATGGAAAGGCTTACGGTTGATCATTCTACAATCTTTCACTAGAAGTACCACTCCAACAGGGCAGCTGAAGCACACATACATGGCCGTAATGATGGAATAGACATGTATGTTCGATCACATCCCCATTCGAATTTAACCAACGGTTAGGATGAAGAATGATATAAGATAGGAACCTTCTAGCTTTCACCAATAGTAATAAACCAACAAGGCAGCTGAGACATGCATACATGGCCGTAGCGATGAAATAGACATGCACGCTCGATCACATCCTCATTCGCGTAAAACCCATGGTTAATGATTAGGAAAGGGAATTAAATCGTTGTTAAATAAAAATCAAGAAACAAATAGATTAAGACTAAGATACAAGTTACTAGACACTTTTTTCTGACTGTTACCATCATAAAGACACAACTATTTACAACATCTTGATCATAGATCAAAAACAACAACCTAAGTTGGCGTTCCCATAACGGTCAACTTCTCAATCATCCGAAACTTTACATACTCTACAAAGTAAGTGGCGATATCTTCCACTTTGTACAATACTTTACATTGTTGATTTTCATAGACGTATCAACGAATAATCGATATTTCGTGTAATTCCTTCGGTAATGCTTTTTGCGAAACGATTATCTTCAAACTTTCTTTCTCTTTTTTTTTTGCAATTTTTCTCATTTTTCATTTTTCATTTTTTAAACAAATACCTCAAATCTCGGTGTAGTTTTACCATCTTCACGATCATAACAATTCTGGATAATTCCTTCGGTAATTTCTTTGTTCTTCGGATTCACCATTAATTGTGACGGTAGTAAAAGCACATGAGCTTTGATTTGACTAATCAGTATACATTTTTCACATTTGCAATGTGCAATTTCCACAGCACCAAAGATAGAAAATGACACTAGAATCAGGGAAATATAGACTTTACCACTTTAAGCAAACTAGCAACTGTAGATTTAACTTAATCTAACAGGGTCTAGGTAGGTTAAGGTGTTATGGGTGTATCAAAATAAATAATTGGTGTAAATTCCTAAAGGATTAGCTCTACGGGTTGTTCTAGTGGATCATCACTCTAAAATGTATATGCGATTTGGGTGTAATCCTAAGATTTACTAATTTAAACAAGTTACTCCAATTAAATCCATAATACTCATTATTGTATAGTATCGAATTTTTTTACCAAGCCATGTTCTAAAAGTGTTCAACATCACGGCCCACTCATAATTTTTTGTGGTATTTGGGGTATAAATTTGAAATGGAAAGGTTTAAATCCTCGCAATATCTATCAAGGGTTATTGTGTGCGGGTTATGTAACATGTAATTTTATAAAAGTATGCTTGAAAATTTTTAAATTTGAGCATAATTTAAGCATTTTAGTGTGAAAAATAAGACAAGTAAACATTGTAACTTCCACCCAACTTGAAATTATACTAACGTCCTCGTTGTTATGTAAAAACATTAAATATGGTATTTTTAAAAAGAATTGATGGAGAAACTCCTAATATTTGCTCGGATCGATTCTCCAATTGCTTTTATGAGCAAGATCGTGTGTGAACAGCTTTGTTTTGAGTTTTATGACTCCAACACTTCAAGGATTTCTAGAATTGTAAAATTCTCCACAAATACTTCATCGATTTTCCTTCACGGAGGTCATGTGTTAAATATAGGAAAAAACGGGTGCATTCCTATCTTGTTATCTACGGTTAATTTAAACACTAAATACTAAATCAAAACTAATATACGGGTCTGACTGTCGGGTCTAACGACGTTCTAAGTAGCATGAATTTGGCGTATTTACAGAATGACAATAAGTTTTTAAAGTGCATGAAAAATAAAGACTGATAACGTTTCCAGACATTATTACTTTCGTATGGTTATGGGGCGGCTTAGACGTTATTGAGTCTGGGAAGTCAGACTCGATTACAAATTAAATAACATTCTGGGTTCTCTCTCGGGAAGCACTTTTGTTTACAGCAAAGTCTTTAAGTTAGACTTTTCTTCAGCTTCTCTTTTTACTCCATACTCATCGCATGCTTTTTGTGCAGCGAGTCGAGAACATTCTTCCATTGACGGAACTCGAATAAAGTCGGGTCCTAGATTCAAAACTTATTGGTAGAACCCCTTATGATGTTGGTATGCATGCGAGATTCATTTATCTTTTATGTTTCTCACTTACCACTTTAGAAACGGTGGTTTCTGTTTGCGTGGTTCTTAGTGTGGTATTAAACTTTGTTGTGTGATCGCACCATTTGGTAAGTTACTTCATTATCACCATTGTAAAGGGTAATAATCCCTTTCAAAAACTCTTTTTGTTATATCCCAACTTTCTCAAGGAATGGTTGCCAAAATAAATAATATCGCCCCATTTCATTATCATGATAAGATCCGTATCCTCCAAAACTGTAAGTATAGTATAACAGACAGAAAAGTTACCAACAAAGATAGAAACATTCACTTAAGGATTCCTACAATTATTTCCCTTTGTACACATTCTTATTTTTCATTATTGAATTTTGAATTTTCATTTGACATCATGTTGACATACAATAGTTGGAAAAAAAAATTAGCGTGAGTAAATTCAATCCTATTAGCAATGAATACTGTAGTTGTGAGCACAATCTATATGGATCTTCTTATCATTATCACAATAACTAGGGTAATCATCAATTCCAGTATCAAGATTTTCATCTGGCATTTTAAGTCCGTTTTTGGTTATTTCAGCTCGTTTTTAAAGGTAAAAGGTATGTGTATTTAAGCACATACTAGACAAAATAACTAAATGAAAACTTAACAAAATAGGAAAATATAAGCTATGCAATATAGCGGGGAAGCATAGCAGTTATAGCATTAAACACTTAAGCCCTAAGTGCATCTACATGAAGGACCCCTAGGTTATAGTCTAGGTTTAACCACCTACTTCTCTATCACCAAAGGCTCTGATACCAATCTGTCACACCCAGCCAAGGCGGAAACGCTAGGCGCGAATAGAAAGGGAATCATCACAACACATTGGCGTCTATATAGAGAAACTAGAACATGCATAAAATACAAGGTATAGACACGCAGTGTCATGAAAATACCCGAACACATCAACAAAATCCAAAAGGCGTCTGACATTGAAATGAAGGCAGTTCATGCCAACGTCATGACATGCAAACATTCATACGTCCAAAATAAATAATGAAATCTAGATAACTAAACTTCGCCAGCTGCCTACGGTCCATCTAGCCACTTTTCCTAACTTTAACCTCATCTTGCTGAATACCTAAAAATGATGCTTATACGTCAACACAATGGTTGGTGAGAAACATAGGTTTTCTGACACACATATTCAATCTATTACTAAAAATCATTAACTGAATTACTGTGATTATAAAACAATACTTTCGCATGACAATTATGCTAACTAACATACAAGCTAACATGCAATTCAATCCAAATCTAATTAATTAAACTCCAAGCAGACGACCTCAATCGCTCTTGGATCAATCCAATTCCTTTTTCCCTCTAGCTCAGGCTGGAGATACCTGCAAGTAACCCTCCTGACTAGGCAACATCTCAATATCACATCACATAACCAAATATCTTTCCCTCTAGCTCAAGCCATGGATACCTGCAAGTAATCCACCTGACTAGGCAACATCTCAATATCACATCACAAAACATGTAGCACATAACGCATATTAGTCACATAATAGTCCATGCATTTATACTAACACATAATCATAGCAATTTAAAACTCATTTCAAACTTGCATCATTTCCATCCCAAGTTTAAAACAATGTAAAAAGTGGGACTATGTAACTCACCTTAATGCTCAAAATGCAACTTCTAATTCCTATCAAGCAATTATACAAATAAATAAACACGGTTACACGCGACCAAGCCAAAAGCTCTAAACGCAATAAAAAGTGGGACTATGTAACTCACCTGAATGCTCAAAACGCAACTTCCAATTCCTATCACGCAACTATACAAATAAATAAACACAGTTACACGCTTCCCAGCTAAAAGCTCTAGTCCATGTAACACATATATGAAAGGAGGTCTAAGGAGTTTGAATAACCCGTTTACAGTTTAACCTGACATAATAAACCATGCCCGAACCATAACCACGACATTAACACATTACCACAATCAACTACATTGTTCAGGAATGCATAAATTTTAGTGTATCTTTACTAACTTAAAAACCTTACTTTCTGACCTCATAAATTATACAAAAAATCCCCTAGTTCATGTTATGAGTTTACTAACTACCTTGAGATTCCAAGTTCCCATTACATGTGCAACTATCCCAAATAAAATCCAACTTCAAAACTGTCCCAATTCGGATCTGATTGCACACTAAAATGATGACCCAAATTAACCATACTTAACACATCCAATCCAGAAGCTATCCTTCTTAGGTTTCTTTATATACATATTGAACGTAACCACTGTTGATTGACTAACCTTAATTCCACTTTTAAGTTAGGGTTTTACCCTCCCAAACATGACCTAATTCAGACCCGTATTTACTGTTTCGACAACTTTTAGTTTAATCAATATTTGAATGACTTCCCGAACTCAAAACGACTTGAGGCCAGATTTTTTGAAAAATAGATTCTTTGGGCTACTGTTTAGACACCAGAAACACCTTAAAAATCATTACCATCATGTAGATATCATCTCATTAGCACAACCCTAATTCTGCAAAACCCTAAATCAAGATCTAACGCAAATCAAAACGCACCGTTTGCATAATCATGCTTCTAAATTATCCCTAAACACAATATGATCATAAAACTCTATATACTTACTGAATTTTTATAAATTTAAAATCCATCACATTACATGTTACATGAATGCAAGAATTAAACTAGGTTAATGATACACACCTCTTGATTACTAGCTCCTAACACAAACCCTAGCAAAACCTTGGATCAAATTCTTGTTCTCCTTGTTCTTAGGGATGGAAGTCGACTCAAAAGGGATATGGGGGCTGAATGAGTCATTTTTTAGCTTATGGATCCCTTATCTAACTAACTAGAATCATAATCCTAGTCAAACCTCCTAAGATAAGCCCAAAAGCTCTTTCTTTTCTTTCTCTTTCATGGGCCGGGCCGATTTCTACATATACATACATATATTTATTTTATTTTATTTTCTTTAATTATTAATTAACTAATTATCTTCATTACCTTAAGTTTTCATAAAAACCTAAGCTAATTTAGGTAAACCTTTTTACATAAACGCTACTTACTAAACTTTCTAAAAAATAACTTTTCATTTCAAATTTCACGTTCTATTTTTAGAAAGTCCACTTTAAATATCCAAATTTCAGGGGGGGGGTTGTCTCTTCTTCACTTAATTCCAACATGATACATTTCTCATAAACGCTTAACACAAAATCATCCAACTATTGACGTAGCATTGCATGCAATACGCCATTCTTTTCCATAATCACTATAAGTGAACAAATGGAATGCTTATCACCCAAAACACAAATGCACTTAAAATGAGATGATCATACACCTCAAAATGATATCATGTACTTACTTAAACCACTTAACACACATATATAACACATAGCACACAAGAAATCACACAAAATGAACCCTTAGCCATTTCTAAAGGTACCACTAACCTGATTAAATTCATGGATTCACACTTAGTGCCATGTCGATTGAAAATATAACAAGTATAAAAGTTCTCCAAAAAATTTAGGCCAGACTGATATCCTCTTAATTACTAGGCCAAAAGCCCACATAAAAAACATTTTAGGAAATACGAACAAATAGATAGTTTATAAACCCATTCTACATAAATGTTGAAAATACCACTATAACCAAGCACCATAACTTCTAATTACCACAAAGAAAGTAGTACAAGTAGCTAAGTTTTGTTCAAGAGTCAACAATTAACAAAAACAATATGAATGATTGGTCAGGAATCAGCCAAGAGTCTTTTCTAACCCTATTAAGTTATTTTTGCTAGGTATGAATTATCTTTTGATATATTTAAGTCTATTATGTAACATTTTATAAATTATTGTTAAAACCTAATATGTGAAACTTTTTTACTTACATGACAAATGAATTACCTAAAAATTATTTTATGTTTGAAGTTAACTATGATGGTGTTTTCATCAAATACCCTTTAAGGTATGAACATGGGAAGAAGTTAACTATAAAGTTATCTAAGTCAAACAGGATGGTATTCTCTAAGAGCTAGATATGTTGTCCTACAAACTAGAATGTAAGATTTGGGGCATCTTTGGTTGTTCTCCTAGATGTAGCCTAGAAGAAGGTTTAACATTTCTTGAAGGTGATGGTGATATAAACAAACTGTATGATATAGCCAAAAAAGTATGGCTTAATTACTTGTATAATAAGCCCCATCTTCCAAAATAACTTAGCAGAAATATTATTTTAAAAATTAACTTTAAGATGTGTCCCCAGATAAAGAAGTGAAGTCAAACAAAAAATCATGAAAAAAGGAAGCCTAATGCTTGATTGTATTCTTCCTCGTGAACTTCTTTAATAGAGAACAACAGAAGTTGTTCACCTTACCTAAAAACTCCCCTCTAAAACTAAGGAGAAGAAAAGGGTAGTCAATCCCTATAGAATCTATATGGGGAAATTTGAATTTACATGTAGGCAGATGAGTTTCTCTTGGATGATAATTGGCCATATAAAGGACTGGCGATGATGTTGGAGGTTCTAGTATACATTGTGATTTGGTACATGAAAATGTTATACAATGATCTTTCCACTTCACCAAGTATTATGAAAACATAACGATCCTTAAAACAATGGTTGTATTTGGATGATGTAGTCCACAGATACTTTAGCCATATACATTGCCGTGTATTATAGAAAAAGAGTAGGAAGAAGTGAATGTTACTCCAGAAAGACAAGATTCTAAAGAATTCAAAGACTATAAGTTAAGGAAAGTTCAGATATAAAGTGCAACAGAGGGCAGGGTCGAGTTTGGGAAGATTGAATTGGGTTGAATGTGCAATCGTTGATGAAGATCCACTAGGTCACGAAAGATTAGGAATAAATAACAAGGTAAGTAGTTTATGTTTAAGCACATCTTGACTTATAACTATATCATGTTTCAATAAAAACATATAAATTAAGGTCATATTTTGTAAGCATATGGTAGTATGTCACAATAATATAATTAAGAACAGCTGTGTTCACTATATGTATTTGGTGCACAACAATTACCATCAAGTTAGTGTTGTATGAACTTCTGAGTATCTTTATACTCTGTATTACTAAGCACATCTTTTGTAATCATATCTACTCCGCTATGCATTGTTATACTAGTATTACCCTTCAAAGTAAGGGAAAATTAGTCTAGTTATCCGAATTCAAAGTTAACAAACAGTCATTAAAGAAGCAAAATACTAAGTAATAAGCCCACCTAGTTTAAAGAAGTTGTATTGGAGTTAGCCACTGCGACAAACCGTTCACGGGGTAGATTTTGTTGACCTAAGGATTATGCAGATAACAAAAGTACTGATCTGTGTATTCCTGTGTCAGTTGAAAACATATCTTCGTATAAATTTGTCCCTTGTTATGGCTCATACATCTCCTTGTGTGACTCGCTCCAGTAGAGTTTTTTCCTTGACTAGATGCTTTCTGCTTGTAAGTTCAATTTCATTCTAAAACCATTGTTCATACATTACAATGTTAATATACATTAGTTGCTACTGAAAAACATATAAACTTTGTTTAATAAATTTAAATAACTTACTTGTATTTTTTAGGTAAGGGTACACTACAAGTCGTTTTCGGATATGTGTCCCTTTACACACACCTGCCACACTTCTTAATAAATCGCCCTCCCCCTTTTGAACGGATGCGATCTTCTGTTTTTTGGTCTAACCAGACGTAAACTACCCATATCAGGTGGCAATACATTTGGAATTTCATAAGAAATTTCCAAGTTGAAACATCATTTGACAGGAAAAAAAAAAAAACGTCCCTACTCATATGTACCCTTAATTGTTTTAATTAAAAACCAAGGTATTTGACCAAATAGTTAACAAAAGTTAAAACCCTCAACTCTTGCCACTAGCACAATGTGATTTGATGTGTCCCGTTGTTGTGGTGTATATTTTATTGTTTCAAATTTTAAATTTATATTTTGCCGACTCAACCAAAAACAACACTTTAACGGACAATGTACCCGATCGATAGTAGTTTCGTGGTAAGTAGGGTGTCAATCACTAAGAGCGATTATCTAATCTATGTTAATTCTATTCTATTCTAAACCTATGTCAGTCTAAATCCTAATTCTAACAAGAAAATGGGGGTTTTCAGCCTGAGAGACTGACACGGTTTTGTTGGTGACTACAATCAATTCAAGGCACTTTAACCAACGCAAGCTAATTAACCAAAGATGAAAGAGCGGTCGAACCTTATATAAGAAAACTGTATTAACCATTATTAAGCTAATTAGAACATTGGTTTGATTATTTAGTGCAATGATTTCTTCTCTCGAGGTGGCATATCATTCTTGGACTTAGGCGTTACATCTTTCTAAGACCTAGACACAATAATTTTGTCACAATTAAAGCATCCGCATAAAGCATCTTTATTTGCTGATTATAATCTATCTTAGGGATTTAAAGCAATGGTGATCTTGTTAAACCCTAGCTCATAGAGACTTTACCCACTTACCGCTTAATGGCAATCTATACACTAGTAGTCCACTTGTCCAACTATCCAATGGAATCAGAACGTTACTTGTTGAATTATCTAGGTCACCTGCTAGTCAACACGATCAATAAACCATTGGCAATATCTAACTAACTAGTTAAGCCCGAAGCGTATCCTATACATGGACTTAGAAGGACAATATTTATGTAACTATTATTCTAGATGTATAAACTACTATATGGAGAGCTATCCCGGACTCTAGATCCGCTTGGTCCACTTCACTAGATCTAGTTGAATGACTGGTCGCATACAAAAGCGCATAAACAAGTATAAATTGATAAACATAAACAAGCACTCAACGATAAATCAAGAAATCAAGATAAACAAATACCAAACATTCAAATATTCATATTAATGGCTAATACCCAAAGGTATTAGCCTTCAAACGTCATAATAAATACAAGTGCAATTATTTAGCCAAGGTCAACTAACCGAGTTAACGAATGATACCAAAAACTAAACGATTACTAAAGTATATGGAATTACACGTTGTCTCCTATGGAATTGATGGCGTTGTTCGACCTCTTCTGCTCTTTTTCTCCTCTTAAAATTGACTTTTGTGGTTTAGGTATCGAGAATATGATTTAGCATACTTAAAACTTGTTTTTGAGTTTTCTATTTATAAGGTCTGGAAGTCGGTTTGATACGACGTATCCAAGTGTTAGATACGGCGTATTGGGGATTTCTTGGAGTAGGGACCATGTTTGATATCTTCTAGAATATTATGTTGATTTTATATCTTGAATACGGTGTATTGAGTCCTCTAGATACGGCGTATTGGTCTTTATTCTTCTGTGGTCTTTGGTAAGTGCAGGCACGGATATGTCGTATCTTCCTTGATGGATACGGCGTATTGGTCTTCAGAATAGTAATCTTCGAAATATCTTCATTTAAGCTCCAGAATGCCCGCCTTTTGCTATCTTTTACCAATTACTCCATAATTACTGCAATTCTCAAATATAAACGATTAAGTAACAACTCTTTGAAATAACTATACAGAATGGGTTAATATCGTGGGATAAATGATGCTATAAAATAGACGTTATTTGATATAATCAAGTATGTACCCTATTCCGTGTAGAAGGCGGTTTTCTCCTCGTCTTCTTCTGCCATCTGCACTTGGTGGTAGCCCTTGTATGCATCAAGAAAGCACTTGAGTGGAAACCCCATGGCTGACACTATCTTGCTGTTAATTTTTGGTAATGGGTAATAATCTTTTGGACATGCAGCATTGATGTTCTTGAAGTCAATGCACATCCTCAGCTTTCGTCCACTTTCTTGACCAAGACTGGGTTTGATATCCATGTAGGTATTTCACGGGCCTGACTATCCCTGCCTTAAGCCATTCGGCTACTTCTTTTGTTATTGCCCTGCTTTTTTCAGAGCAAAATACCCTCCTCTTCTGACTGACTGGTGTTACCGATGGGTTGGCATTGAGGGAATGTTTGATGATTCTTTTTATGTAGAATAATAGTAATCTTTGATTTATGCAAGAACTAGAGAGAGAGTGGGTTGGATGAACTTAGAGAGAGAGAAAGTAAATGGAAATGGAATGTATATTATGTGTGTGAGAAAATGAACAACCAACCACCTCTCCAAGGCATGGAGAGGTGTATAAGTACCCTAAAGTGGCCGGCTAGAATGGGCTTGCATGGGCTTTCCATGGGTTTTTCCTAACTTGGCCTTCTAAGGTTCCAAAAATAACTAAATGAGCTATCTACTGATATACATGGAAGTGACCGACACTTTTTGTGTTCCTAACAATCTCCCCTTAAGGGAGGTCACTCCATTTTACAAAAACTTAAACCTACATACGATTCTAAAGACGTATTTCATTCTTGTGCACACAGACTTGATATACATCATTACTCTTCTTTGAATATGTTGAAGTGAACGTGACTTTTAGGCTGAGCACATTCCTTTGACTTTAACATTGTATGTGATATGTGATCTGAGCACAATGAGATCATCAACCAAGCATAATCTGTCTGTTTTTCCATCTGTAATCTTTTGCCATCTTGTGAACTTTGTGACGTTTAAGACCGGCCATGCATCATAATGTAAGACCTTTCTTGATTTGATAACTTAAAAGTTGTAATGATGCATCTTTCTTAAAGTTCTTTAACTTTAACACTTCGTCTCATCGAGAAGGACGTACGTATAAGAGTAACGAAGTCTGAAACATGTACTTGAGCTTTCCATATCATTGATGTCTACATTTGTCAGTCTGGTATGAGCATGTGCTATGAATCTTGTGAGTCATCAGGATCCAGGTAAACCACTTCCAATTTCCATCTTTATTTGTTCCTAAATTAAACATTAGCAATAAAGTGGGGGGGACCGAACATGGCTATGTCATTTCTCCCTTTTTTTTTGTTTGAAATAACCTTCGAATCAGTGAGATCGACCTTGACCAGTAGATTCATTTAAGAAGAAATCCCTTGACAGGGTTTTTCCAGCAGTAGGTATTGAATCTATTCTAACACATTATGTTATTAGATTTATCATACTCATCATTTCTCATTAGTCGGAACGACTCAAAGCAGACAACACGATAAGATATGAACCAGCGAGTACTATCTCACCGATAAAAAAAAAAAAATTTAATTTGAAAATCAATCGACTAGACACTTGCTAAAGTGTGTATTTTTGACAAAGAAAACAACTTCAGAGAGAAGATCAATATAAATTTCATTATCGAAACGTCAAATCATACCTGGAGACAAGTTTGATTCTTATTATAATCGCTATCAATCATTTCCTTTTCCAGTTGTTAACAATTTTGATATCCATAATAGAATCGCACAAGTCACCTACTGTTTCTTCTTGATTGTTGGCTCAAACATATTCCATCTTCACTATGAATTATATCCCTCTTTAATGTTTCTGTAAAACACAAGGAATAATGCGTAGGACTCTAATATATTTCACGCATATTCACATGATGAGTAGCAAGCATAATTTTGACAATGTCCTATGAGATTTATGGATTTCTCTGTGGCTCTAGACACAATAAGTTCACCTATGATTTTACTGATTGAAGGCTGGAGCAACTGCTGTAACACCCCCAAAATCTGGTACAACGCAGCGAATGTAACATGGGGTGCTACTTCAGGGCACAAAACCAAGTCACGGAAAAACGACCACAAAAGAGACGTTTAAGATAACATTTCACAATTCTTTATATTAAAATCAGAGATTTACAAGGTCTCATACGTAATGTATTAGAAAACATTGTAAAATGGTTTATTAGTGGTACTCAAATTATTAGCTCAAAATATAACTGCCGTCTCGAATGCTCCCAATGCTCCACTAGAAAATAATAACCTGAGAAAATACACGCAAAAACGGTCAACATAAAGTTGGTGAATTCATAGGTTTAAGTAAAAGCAGTGTTGAAATAAATTGAAAAAAAAAAAAAAAAAAAAAAAGAAATGTCTTTGAAAGAAAAGTACATTACAGTATTTCAAAGTGTTATATCCGAAATCCAAGTAGTGATTCAGTAAATCAAGTAATGTTTAGTAGTGGACCACAAGATCGAAGTAATGGTGGACTAAGTACATATTCCGAAGTCCAAAACAAGTAATGTAGACAAGAGAAACACATTCATCAAGTCTAAGTATATAAGTATTATTGACTAACACATGACCCCGAAGCCTAACTAGTTATTGCCCAAATGTATAGGAGCGTTGCCAACACCTAAAAGTATTCTCAATGTTAAATGTCACCAATGTCAACTTGTGACCAAAAATCCAGTAGGGATTGTCAGTCCGATAGGATCGATCCACAACACTCGCGCGTCCACTACAAATAGCAAGTGACTTTCTGATATAGTAGGCTGACTTAAATGGCAATAGTGTAACTGTATCAATAATATTCAGGCAGTAATCTGGATAGCATACAGTTTAAAACACTTTGAAAACACTTAGAAAAACACTTGTGTCCAATAGTAAAATAAGCAATGTAATTCACCCCTTAGAGTTTGTAAAACAGATCATTATTTTTGTAAAAAGGGGGCCTATAACTCACACATTATGTTAATGAAATGTAATATGTACTGTATTAAAAAATATGAGTTTTTTTAAAAAGAGCATGTATTCCCTCAGCGGGTTTATAAAGAATAATGAAAAGAATGAAATGCGAGACTATGATCTCACAATGAATTGAAAATAATCACATGTTATAGAGATGAAACGAGTAAGTAAAAGAGTTTGGTAACAAGCATGTTCCCCCCTCGCGTGTTTATAAGCATGTAAATAAGTAAAATCTAGGCTATGAATCTCACGCTTAGAAGTGAAGTGATGGAAATAATCAGGTTAAATGCAGAAAATGTATCACGAAATTATCCAAAGCAACCTAATTAAATATTGTCCGTATAAGAACCAGTACAGTTAATTAATAACAATGTGAATATAATCTTCTAGTTTGTTATATCGTACTATCGTTCGGAGCTAACATAAATTAAAGAGTCATGACATGAGTACGAGGACTAGGATACTTTAAATCGTAAATCCAACAACTTCATGTCAATACGCCATCCGAAAGGCCTGTCATTAAGAAATTCCCTAGTAAAAAAGCACTTGGTAACTAAACACATAAATTTTTCTATATACTACATCACATCTATTTTGTTTGTGAAAATATGTTTCAAATTGTATTTGAATAATTAATTAGCCATGTTATTTAAACTCCGTATAATCGAGTAAATGGTTTTAATCGCCTTTGTAACATCATATTTAAAAAAGTCTAAACTAATTATATAATATTATTTTAAATAATCCAAATAGTTTTTTAGCAAAATTTTAATAAAAAACGCACAACACTATTCACCTAAGAAATAGTTGCCAGTTAAAAAAGTTGTGTAACTTTTCTCGATAAAACCCGTTGTGTTATGTTTCCTTCGTGCACATAGCTTTCGTATTTGAAAGATGTAATCAAATATCGATTTGTACAAAGTTAAAGATCTTCTGATGAGATTATAGTATAGTACTTTTACTATTCCTGAATACTAATATATTATATATAAATTAATAGCTTAATCGTATAATATCGGAATAACTAATCTAATAACTCCGATTTAGTGATTCTTTCGAGCACGTTCTGAATTGAAAGTTTTATCATATTATTGATTTTTATAAAGTATATGTTTCTGTAATGAATAGTACTTTTTATAAAAATTATTTTATAAAAGTATTAACTATCGAACTTGTAAATAGCGAATCTTCTTCGTTATTTAATCGGTTTTTCGTGAGTTCTTTATGACCCCTCAATCCTTGTGACATGTAGGTAATTATAAAAGCATAAACATATATGTAAATTTCGAATACAAACACCATTTAAGATATTTATTCTCAAAATGTTTAAAACTTGTTTTAGGACTTTTAGCTTTACCACTTTGATACAAACCCAATAAACCCTTAATATCTTATGTCTTACATATATTAGGTTACCATTAGTCATGGTATTTGTCCAAGATTTCAAATAACAAGTGATCTAAATCTCTCTTTTAATCAAAACCCATTAAATGAACACCCTATAATGGTGATTTAGCTAAAAAAAACATATGAACACAAAAATCATGACATGAAAAGTTTAAAGGGAATTTAGATAACCTAGGAAGATAATTGTGAAGAGAAAATGATCCTAAACCCATGTTTGTATGTACTATCAACACCGAGATTATAACACTAGAAAAAACCCCTTAATCCCTTTGAAAACCCGAATCTTGCACAAACTTTCTTAAATCTTCAAACGAGAAAATCAACCCTCCGATCTATCTTAGACACCTAGAAAAGATGTAAAGCACACTTGTATTTGATCTAGAAACATCAAAGTATTGGATGTGTTATGGAGATGATTTTTGAGCCGTGATACATGATGAGAGAAAATGAAGAGATTTTTGTGTTTTACACCTTAGGAATGAGTTTTATGTATGTTTTTCATACTAGTTAATCCTTTAATATAGGCCTTAACAAAAGGTTTGAAACTCATTTTAAGTTTAACTAGGTTAAGTTAACGTAAAATATCTAAAAGAAATTTTAGATATGAAAACAAATAAATATCTTAAAATAATCAATAAATGTACTTATTAAATTAAAACTCGAGCTAATGACCAAGGTCGCGAAATAAATATGAACTAGTTCATAAAGTGATATTTTATATCAAAAGAAAGTAAAAGCGAGACATGTCGTAAATTTACACGATCTCAAAAACTATTAACGAACGCGCGATCAACCGTTACTCGCAAACGTCAAAAAAAAAATTATCAATTCACTCTAAAATTTTCATAATAAAATACGTAAAATAATTATTAACGACAAATAAAATGTTAAATATCGACACTCACTCACGGAAACTCATAAAATAGATGACGTCGAAAATGACCTAAAATACGGAATGTTTACCACTGCCACCTTTTCAATATCAACTAACTCAGGTGAGAAGTTTGATAGAAATGCGTGTAATTCTCGTGAGAAATGAAACACGAGTACTGTTGATAGACCGTGAGAAATGAAACAAGAGTCTGTTGAGAGACCTTGAGTGGCTAGGGAGGGTTGTGCATAGCGTCACTGGGTCCATGACTGTCTTCAATGTCAGACAACAACTTAGTGTTTCTGACAGTTTATGTATTGACCCGGTTTCTGCCTAAGTGTATGGAGGGCTTCTTTCTTTTCACCCTTTATCCTTACATTTCTTTTTCATTCTTCAACCCCTTCAATGCTTACCGAGACTTCATAACTAACACCTTGTTGGGTTTGTTCCAGTGTTAGCTCCATCTCAGTCGGCATTATTCCTGATTCTCACTTTTTCTCCTTTTGTATCATACCTAAGGACTTCTACACTATCTAGTGGATATCCCTGGGTAGATCCCTCTGGTTCTGGCTGGATCATGGGATTTGAATACCTATGCCTAACCACCTTATAACTCTATAAATTTAAGTACATGGTCGGTCTTTTGAGTATTCCATCTCAATCAAAACCTAAATCATTGAAAATTTCAATCAAAGTGTTTGATATAAATATCAAAAGATTTACACTTTGAAAGTTTTTCATCATCACTAAAAGCCCTCCTTAACATGTGCACCATACTAAGTGTGGAGTGCATTGGGTCCATTTTATCTGATCACATTTCAATACAAATTAGATTTAGTTTAATCACATTTTCTCCCCTTATCTAAAATGTTAATCCCTTGATATTTTGGATATCAATTGATTAAACATTCGGGAACAAAATATTACATAATATTTAACAGGAACAATTTAATGCCCCCCTCAATTTTTAAGTGTTTAAAAGATAGTGTTGAGTACAATAATTTGAATTTTTTTGAATTTACTAATAAATTCTTGAAAATTTTGTACTCAAGCACTACTTATTATCACCTTAAAGTGTACTCTACATATTTACAAGTGTCACAAGTTATTTATCACGTACAAGGATTGACCTGTTATGATGAGGACATCATATGATAAATCATATGGTCCTTTGCAACAGCCGAAAGTCTCCCACTAACAAATCTCTCCAAACTTTGCATAATCCTCCTTGTCTTTAGCTGTTTGTCAATTGCCTGGATCATAGCTCCTGCTTTGTCTTTGTTACTTTGTCTCTAGATAGTCTGTGGCAGATACTCCATCCGAATTCCCTTTAGACGATCATTAAGAGCAGTCCGAACATCATTGAGTGCACCGTCACTAAACTTGTGTAGTTCATCAAAACGCATCAGTCTGTTTTTTTTGTCTTTGTTCTAGTAAATAAAACCTCTGGGATTAGAGTATGCTGTATAAGCTTCCCTTCTTTTAAGATCTGGTCTGTACGTATCCGGATTAGTAAGGTTGAGCTTCTTTTGGTAACTTTTGACACCTAGATGAAGATCTTCCACACGCCTTTGGATGACAACGCTTCTTGTGAACATTCTTAAGGATACATTAAAGGCTAAGCGTTCTTCAACGGTAAGATTTGTTAATTTGCCTTGAACAAGAAAAGCAGCATGTCTTCGATGTCTTGAATGCGAAGCTTGTTGAAATCGCCTTCTTTGAATTTGTACAACTTGTCATCATCCCTACGAACAGTGATCCAATCAAGATGCTTGTAGTTATGCTAGTCAACTATTTCAAGCTTTGTGATAGCAATGATTATGCTTTTGGAGTATACATCTCGAGCAGATTCCCTGTTAGCAGCAAATCCATAGAATTGTTATCGTTTTCGTCCCTAATGTGAGATTCCCCAGAGTGTAGGTTTGTCATAGCTAATTAGCACTTGACTCCACATCCTATTAGGGACCAAATCTTCAATCCATTTGACGTGCCCGTAATCTGCAGCCTTGGTCTTCGTCACTGAAGTTGCATATTTTCAGTTTGAGACATCACCGCTTATATACTCTAGGTCGTTGTTAATGAAGTGATCAAAAGGTATGACAAAAAACCTTGAGAATTAGGTATCAATGGTAGTTGTTTTCGCAGATCATGTGGATGTTGCTGACCTTCAGGGTTGTTCTAGTCTAATTGTTTAGTGGTTGCCTTGTAGACTTCTTCAAAGAGGTATTCGAGCTCCACCAGACTCTTGCATGATCCTTTCATCAGCTCAAATGTTGGACCGGTTAATAGTTCTGGCGTTAAAGTATCAACCTTAAGTCGGTTCATCACGAATGCTGAGAAGTCAAGAGGAGTGTCCATCAGCTCATTAAACGATTTCTCAAATCTTCCTTCTGGGCCAAAGAGCTTAGCTAAGGTTGAACAGGTCCATGAGCATCCGGCAAAGTCTTGTTCCAATCACGATCGAGAGAAAGAAGTTTTGTTGGTCTCTAAAACCAATCAGGGAACTAAGGGGTTTCTTCATTAGGTTGATCTTTAGTAACTCTTGTTTTGAACTCCTGATGTGCGGGCTCTTCCAAATGTTTGGTAGTGTATATAGGCTCCTATGTTTGAGAAGATTCGCCAGCAATCTTATGTTTAGATTTGGACCCTTCATATGACTTGCCAGATGTCTTGGATGTCTTTTCATTTGGTACATTGGTTGACTCTGGTTCTTTTCCAGCTCGTCTTCTCTTGGACCCCCGGTTTGATCCAGCAGAGGGTTCTTCGTCTTTATCCTCATCATCTCTACGTCTTTTAAACGAAATAGTATCTCCATAAGGGTCAAGTATGAGTTTGTCACTTTCGTAGGCGTCAACCAATGCTTTGTAGAGATTCTTCTGTTCAGC